>JAATLQ010032427.1:0-14164 GCA_013421005.1 Heliconius erato x Heliconius himera
ACATAATTACGGTTATTGACCGACTTACGCCTGCCTTCATCAAAAACACGACATCAGCAACGACAACAATGCGCAAGCGCAGCAGCCGACGACATCAAAACAACGCATCGAGTTACGAGCTCCGGTCGAACAACAACACCCGTGGATCAATTTAGTTTATAGGCATAATATTTTATATATTTTATTTTGGTTATTTTATATTCAGTTTAACACTTTTTTTTTCTCAAAGGGGGAGAGTATTGTAGGGGTATTGCACAATACTTAATATTGTTCATAAACAACATTTGTAAACACGCTACATCGTCCTAAATTTATTCGCTACAAATACAATTGTGTAATTATTTTCCACTATTGTTTTGTAGCGTATAAATAACCAAATTAAATATATAATAAAAGAGTTGAATATTCAGTCTCGTCTCAGTAACATCGTCCCGCTGCCATAGCCCCACAGAAGCAATAGTTATAGGCATTCGCAAGCCCAGAAAACCCGCCAACCTTCCCTCCAGCTACAGACCCATCAGTCTTATTAGCAGTCTAGGGAAAATCTACGAGAGAATCGTTCTCAGTAGATTAAAGGAAATAGTCGAGGTAAAACAACTGTTCATCAACGAACAATTCGGTTATAGATCCCACCACTCGTCCACATACCAAGTTCACCGGCTCACCGAACACATCGCGAAATATAACGTCCGTAGATCGATCGCCAAAGCCTTCGACAAGGTCTGGCACAACGGCCTGCTCTTCAAGCTCCGTCGTATGGCTCTGCCAGACTCTCTCGTTCACATCATTCGGGAATATCTGTCGAATCGCACGTTCCTATATAGATTAGAAGGGACACTATCGTCCTCTAGACCCGTTCGCGCTGGAGTCCCGCAAGGCTCCACTCTTTCACCGTTGCTATACGCGCTTTACACTAGCGACATTCCGCGTACCGATAAAGTCCGCCATTTACACCACGGATCGCTCCGCTTGGATCCTAGCCGAAAGACTGCAACGAGCTGCCGACGCCCTAGGCGACTGGTTCAGCAAGTGGCGGTTCGAGGTTAACCCGGAGAAAAGTGTAGACGTCCTCTTTCCTCGTAAGCGTTACGAGACCGTCTTGACTATTTACCTGCAAGGCAAACCGATCCCCTGGGAATCCAAGGTCAAATACCTAGGCGTCGTACTAGATTCGAAACTCTCCTTCCGGCCGCACATCACGTATGTGAGGAACAAAGCCACATACGTCATGAACAGGCTGTATCCGCTCATCTGCAAGCGGAGTAAAATGTCACTTCGCAACAAGCTGACATTGTACAAAACTTGCATCCGTCCCGTCATGACCTATGCTTGTGTCGTGTTCGCGTTCACACACCAAGATAGACCTCCTTCAGAGGGTTCAAAATAAATTCCTACGAATGGCATCCGGATGCCCATGGTACGTACGCAACGTTGACCTACATAAAGACTTCGAGCTAGAATCGCTCAAGGAATTCTGCAAGCGCCTGGCCAAGCGCTACTACGAGCGTGCAGATTCCCATTCCAACCCACTCGTTGTCGAAGCGTGTAAGTACGCTCCTCACCCATATCCACGTCTTCGACGCCCTCGAAGCGTGCTTCTGGACCCCGACGATCCCATCAACGCCAACGCCCAATACATTGGGATTATTCACTCCTCAGTCCCACGTCCCACTCTCCGCCGCCGTAAGAGGCGGCGAGGCCAGTCATATCTCACAGCACGCCTTTGATAAACCAAACTTTAGTAGTTAAGTTGAGTTAAAACAAAGCAATTGGTGAAATTTTCAAGTTAATCGGTTCAGTACTTTCAGAGAAAAATGTGGACAAAAATATCGACAGACAGACAGACAAGAAATTCAAAAAAAAACTTTTTGCTTTCTATTATTCTTTTTAAGTGTCCTTCAATCCATTTCAGACAAAATTACTAAATGTACAGACAAAATATTTTTACTAGCGGCCTGTTCGCGGCTTTGCCCGCTTGAATTACATGATTATTCATTTAAGAAATATAGATATTACAAACAGCAAAACAACACATTACAAAATTATTAATAAATTGATTTGGATAAGTACTCACGATATTCATTGTAAAATAACTTATATTAGCTCTTGTACAGTTTTTAAATTAGTAACATATATTATTAGTTAAATATTTAATTGGTATACAGACTATACATAGAAAGCATGTTTTTAGGCATTTTTATATAATCTATAAAATAATCAACATTTTCGGGCAAGTTCAAGTCGTACTCATGCCCCGAGAGTTTTCGTACCAGTTTCATGAATGGACCAAAAGAATAACTAATTAAGTTGTCATTTTGTATCAAATTAAGTACCGATTAAAATTTGTACCTAATGGTATTTTTCTGTAACACAAATACAATAGTCAATTTTTGAAAAATAATTTTGGAATTTTCCTTTATACGTGCCGTAAGTTTTAACTTCTTAACAAATTTCGTAATTGTATTTCAACGGGATGTACCCTATAGTTATGATAGAAAATGCGACAAAAAACGAAGCATGAACCCTCATATTTCATCGTCATTTGATTGCGATGATTTAGAAGATAGATTTTTTTGTGCTCTAAGGGAATATAGACTTGAACATTGAGGTATCTAACCTTTAAAAGATCTTATACAAAATAGTCTTGACAGACGGACAAACAACGAGGTTATCTTATAAGAATTTTGAGGTATGTACCCTAAAATACCCTTGGCACATACATACATGCAACATACAGGTGCAATAGTGCAATGTCGGTACGTGTCGCTTGTAAGTTATGAAATAATGCTGCGGGATATTTTTATAAACAGTCACAGCATTTTAGTTAGTAGCAGCAGTTATTTTTTTATACGTTTCTTAAAAAAATACTAATAACATAAGCGAACGACCGTTCGTACGGACTGAAGAACCTATTCAAAATATTTCTTTGAATATTCAGTCATTCTTTATCACTGTGTTAAGTAATTACGAATTATTATTAATAACTAGCGGCTCGCCCACGGCTTCGCCCGTTTAAAATACATGATTACTGATTTAATATGCACAATTAATTGACAACTATAATGACTTCTAATATGATTTTTTTACGACATTATAGTCAAAGATTTTTTGATTGTTTTAAATAAAAAATACGACCATTGTTGATATTTGATATTTATAAAATATACATACATACATAATTAGCTTTAATTATATATTACACGTATATATTTTTGTAACCTTATGTTCTTTTTATTTATATAATATACTCTGTAAATGAGCTGATGTCAGTGAATAATTTAATTTACTAATTCAGAAACAGCCTAAATTTTAAATTATTGATTTGAAGGATTCATAATATTCTTTATAAAATAACTGTAATAATTGCATATTAACTCTTGTACAGTTTTTAAATTAGTTACATATATTATATGAACGAACCAACCAAAAAATTTTTGTATTTACTTGATATTTCTTTCAAGATCGTTCTTTATCTCTGTGTTGAATTAATTACGACTTAAACTTAACTGTTATGATTTATGAAGGTAATCTCCACTAACAGTTCAATTTTGTTTACTTTATTGTATAAAATATTATATAATAGTGCTTCAAAAATATATATTTTTATCAACAGTCATATAACCCAGACGTTTCGAACGTCATTCTTTAGCCAGGGTCATACCAGCTATTGCTATATAATATTAGCAGGCAAGCTAATGCCTTGAGTTCATTCAAATGACGATAACTTTTTTTTAATGAACCGATTTTGATGAACCAAACTTTAATACATTTCAAGTAAATCGGTTCAGTACTTTCAGAGAAAAATGTGGACAGAAATTTTTAGACAGACAGACAGACAAGAAATTCAAAAAAAATCTTTTTGCTTTCTATTATTCTTTTTAAGTGTCCCTCTATCCATTTCAGTCAAAATTACTAAATGTACAGACAAAATATTTTTACTGTCTTATTATATATAGAGATAGAGATTACTAGACTGTTAGGAAGGTAATCTTCACTAACAATTTAGTTTAGTTTGTAGTTAGTACTATGAACAATTGTACTTTAAAACCGTAACGTACATAAATTTATGAACAGTCATATCTGTTGAATTAATTAGTCATATAATATAATAGACGCTTGCTCCTTACCTCGCGACACTATTTAATAATTGTATAGAGTATGGTGTGTTTCCTGACTTAATGAAATTTAGTAAAAAGTCATACCTATATTTAAATCGGGTAGTACATCTGACCCAACAATTTTAGACCTGTATCTATACTCCCTCATTTAGTAAAATGTTCGAGAAAATTATTTTAAATAAAATGCTGATGCACTTGGACTCGCATAATCTTATGTATGAGAAACTATAAATTAATAAATGATTTAAATAAATGATTTGCCACTGCTAGTGCGAAAGAACCATGATATAGTATTGTTTGCTGATGATACCTTATTGATTTTTAAAATAAAACGACGACAAAATATATATGTCGATGTAAACAATGCTCTATCGAAAGTAGTACATTGGCTTAGTGTTAATAACTTACCATTGAATAGTAAAAAATCTTAATGTATAATCTTCAGAACACCTAACACAAAAATGGTTAAAGCTGATGTACTCTTGAAGCCGTGGATCCTGTCGATTCTACGGCATTTTTCGGTATCACCATTAAGTATCCACACAATCTATAACTTAGGCCCTAAGGAATCGTTAATGCAAAAATTTAAAGAAATTAATATATTGACTAATATGTTCAATATGTTAAGAAGAATATCGATGGCCCCTAAGTATAAGGGCCAAAGCGCGAAATCACAACTTTACAGGAGAGGCTTCTAAAGTTTAAATTTGCTATAATTTTATGTTGGTACATCCGAAGAAAATGAAACTTTGCTTATCACCTAAATCAACTATCCTCTATATATATACCGTAGTATTTTATTTATATTTACCCTAGTATTTTTTTTACTGCACAATGGCCCTTATACGTTAGTTTTTATTATATTTATTGTTCTCTAAAAACGCTTTAAAAAGGCCAATGTACCACATTGGCTGTTTTACGCGTATTATGCTAAATAACAATATATCATATTTTTTTCATATTTTAGTTATAAAATTGATTAATAATGAGACAAAGATAACAACTGATTATTACTAATGATAGTAAGTTAGATATTGTGGTAACTATGTCACATAGAGACTTATACGTTATACGATTTGGTAACATGATAACTGAGTTTTCATTTAGATCCTTTAAGTAATAGAAAAAAGTCGTGTTTACATATTGTTTTAAAAAATAATTAGCCCCAAAAATGTTTATTATTAGGCCCTCTATATGAATGTATTGTATTTCTTCAAGAAAAGCTTAATTGAATGTTGAATTTTAGTAAGATGCAACTATTCAATTTAGTAAAAATAGCTTTAATAAAAAGAAGGACTGACGTGGACATACAAAAAATAAAGTCTGTATAAAATCTATCAAAAAATAAAGAGATAAAATCACTTTTTGTCTTTATTTGACACGATATAATTAGAGGCGATTAAAGTTTCTTATTAACTGTTCTTATAACTGGTGGTATAATAATTTTCGACATAAATGACACAAGTCCTTCTTCTTACAAAATTTTATCGGTAGCACCTGGTTATAACAGCAATAACCATTTCAACAATTTGTCTGCTTGTTCGTACTGGCTGATCTAAGATTTTAATGAGACTTTTAATACTAAGCTTTTTATATTATAAAACGTAAATGTTTTCTATTAGGTCCCTCTATAATTTTCAACTGATAGCAAAACAAATCACACATACAAACACATGTCCTGCTGGGTTTTTATGTCTGATTAAATCGGCAATTTTCATTTTTAGTTCAAACAGAATCTCTTTGATGTCATAAATTATGTATCTAATTGTAATATAGTAGCTGTAACGACTCTGTTTTGTTTAAGATCATCGAATCAAGAAGCTACATTTTGAAGCTCTCTCAATAATGGTAAACGAGGTGGCCTTTATGTAGTACTGTCTTAAGAAAATAATGTTTTTATTTATATTAAGATAAGATGCTTATCGCTTACATTAATAAAATCTTGCTTTTGGCCACTACAGTTACAAAATACACAAAATACAAAATTTGAAATCATCACACCCTTCTTTAATTTTTAATTCTGTCGCTGGCTATTTCGTTTGATTTTGAACTAGATTAGACTATTATAGGTTTACTGATTATATCTTCTTGCATCCAGTAGCCTGAATTTTGATTTTATTATAGGTAAGAAACAAATTATACATGTCTATTATTATATGATACACATAAAATACATGAATAAATTATTTCGTTTAAATTAGTTCATTATCATCCTTTTGTAACAAAATAACACACACCTCGAGGCTTATACAGAACTTATATTTCTTCCAGAGTAAAATACTGGTAAGATTGTACAATGTCTATCTTAAATTCTAATACAATATGTTATTCTAAAGGACCTCTATCTTCTTCCGCTCCAAGTCTAAATTGCGAATATTAAAACTTACAAATATAAAATCATTACACTTTGTAATAGTTATTTTTTATAATTACTACATATTTTTCATTATATATTTTCTCAGTTTTATGGAGCATTCCGTATGAAGCAGGATAGGCAGAGGGAGCTTACTGCTCTGCTTTTCACTTTCCGCGCATTGTGCGTTGAGTGGCGGAACTCAACACCACAATTTTCCTCGAGCGAAGAAGTGAAAATATTTTATTGCCTCGGAGGAGAATAGAACCCTAGTAGAAATAGTCGCTTTCACTGACACATGCTTATGCTCCTTTCTCACGAAGACACAGTTATCAATAAATCCAAATCCATTGCTTAGAATATTGACCAATGATCTAAAACTTATGAAGTGTATAACGCTTCGTGTCTTCATCAAATTATTCAAATATTTTAATGTAAATGACCTCTAACAATTTTCTAAATTTTGCTTTCTCTGTATTTTTAAGTCTTATTAGTTTTGAATCTATTCATTCATCCACTGTCACGTTTCTTGGTAAGTTTTTAGGCCGTTATATTCTAACAAAAAGTCCTTTTTCTATGCAGAAATTTCTATTTTTTAATAGCTGACCTGATAAATTATATCGATAGAATGCGTTTGGCATAAAAAAGTGAAAATTGCCAAATTGTTAGTTTGGCCCATATACATAGGGACCCATCGATATAAAAATTTTGCCAAAATTGGTGATGTACATAATTTCAATACTAGAAATAGGAGTAAACTTATTGTACCTGTATACCCGATTAAATCGAGTAATTGTTTCATGGGATAATGTGTACGTTTTTACAACTGGATCCCAGAAAACGTTCGAGAATGTTCTATATCACAATTTAAAAGAGTTGTGAAAAGACGTTAAGGGTTTTTACCAAATTAATGATTATATAAATGATAACACCCCTTGGGAATGAAATGCACCAGTCTGTTTTAAAGTATCTTTGTCAGAAATGTGAAAATGTGTATTTGTATAATTGATTTTAAAAAAAGGTCCCGCTAAGTTTCTTGCGCCGGTTCTTCTTAAGTGTGAGGCATTAACTTTAGCGAAATGGTGGTAAATTATTTGACCTTGATAAAATGAAGCATGTAACTTCTTATTTTGAAAAAAAATATTTGACTTTGACTGGTCAACAGCGACTGGTTTGTTTGTTAGCTAGCATAGGATCTTTCAGCCCACTAACAAAATGATTAGAAACCCTGACATGTTGAGCAAGTTTATACCAAAATATCTATCTTACACCCCCACCAAACGTATTTTCCTATTTTACGAAGATTCAAAACAGCAGCGCGTCGATGCTTCGTCGCCACTTATCACATTGGAAACGCACTGATGCGTTCTTACATTGTGAGCTTTGATAGTGCTTGTAATTGATGAAATGTTACAGTCCTTTATAGAGCTGGCTTCATTCATAACTTTAATTTTTAAAAAAATCTTGAAATAATTTTGTTTTTAACACTTGTTTATGTGTAGGTGTAAATTAATCCTTTTCTTCGCAGTTCTATTAACTTTCGAATCGGCGCCCACATCGTAGTTGCCCAGGGCCCCCCATAATAATCCGGCCCTGATGTATGAATTATTAGTCATAAAAAAGTGAAAAGGAAAAACAAAGACATTTATTAAAATTGTACCTAATATATAATATTTCTAAATCTTAACTATTTTAAAGCTAATATAAAACGCGATTCAATATTTACATGAACATCGTACACATGTATTTATTAGTCAGGTTAGTCACACGTCGACCTGCAGGCACGAGTCCCACGCGCGCGCGTTGACCAGCTTGAGCGTGGAGCGCAGCGCGCCGCCCGGGCCCAGCGCCAGCGTGAGCGGCTGCGCGTTCCCGCGCGGGCGCGCGTACAGCGCCTGCAGCGCCTGCTCCCAGCGCACCGGCGCCGCCGTCAGCCGCGCCAGGCGCCGCCGCGCGCCGCCCGCGCCCGCCACCGCGCGCGCGTCCACGCACGACACCACGCGCACGCGCGGCGCCGCCAGCGCCACGTGCGCCAGCGCCGCGCGCACCGCCGCCTCCGCGCGCGCCATCAGCGCGCAGTGGAAGGCGCCCGCGGCCCGCACGCGCGCGCTGCGCCGCACGCCGTACGCGCGGCCCTCGCGCTCCACCAGGCGCAGCGCCGCCTCGTCGCCGGCCAGCACCTTGCAGGCGGGCGCCAGGTAGTTGGCGACGGCGCACACGGCGGCGGGCGGCGCGCCGGGCGCCGCGCGCGCCGCCGCCAGCAGCGCGGGCAGGCGCGCGTCGGGCGCCAGCCACACGGTGAGCATGGCGCCGGCGCGCTCGGCGGCGGCGGCGCGCATGGCGGCGGCGCGCAGCTCCACGAGGCGCAGCGCGGGCTCGAGCGCGAGCGCGCCGGCGTACACGAGCGCGGAGATCTCCCCGAGCGAGAAGCCGGCGACGGCGCGGACGCGCTCCACCGCGGCGGGGCGCTCGTCGCGCGCGCGCTCCAGGGCGGCCAGTGACGTCACCAGCACGGCGGTCTGGCAGCGCCGGTCCAGCTCGTCCTCGGGCCCCTCCAAGCACACGCGGGCGACGTCCCACCTGCACACCACTTCACTTTTAGTTGATCCACATATAAAAAGTTTTTTTCTTGCATGAGTGTAATATAAAATTGTTAATATATTATTTTTTTTAAATACATGATGCATTTCATGTAATTTTCTATAACTCTTAAATTACTCAAAAAGAGAATAGATGTTTAAAGCAAAAATATAATTGCTACTGGCAATCTGTATATTCAGTATTCTATACAATACCTCGGCAATGTGTAGAATACCAAAAACGTGTAGGTGTATAAAATATGTTTTATTTTACACTTTGCCCACTACTCTATAAAATACCGAAAGCAAGGACGGTAATCTACATATATAAAAAAACAGACAAAATATTTTGTCTGTACACAATTACAATTTAAGATTGAAATGGATAGAGGGACACTTAAAAAGAATAATATGAAGCAATATATTTCTGTTTTTAATTACAAATTTAAAAAATATATTATTGTTTATTTCTGTCTGTCTCTATGTATGATCACGTTTATCTCCGAAAGTACTGAACCAATTTACTTAATACCTTCAACAATTGCTTTGTTTTAACTCAGAATAATATTTAAAGTTTGTTTCATCAAAGTTCATCAAAAATTAAATTATCATCATTTGAATAAACTCAAGTCATGAGTTTGCCTGTGAATATTACATAGCAATCTTTATAATATTCGCAGATATTATATTATCTATACTTATAATAAATGTATGATTGTTTGTAATAAATCTGTATTTTCGATTAATATAATTAAAATTAATAAAAACAACAACTTTATAAACCAAGTTTACGAATATTAATCAATATTTAAAGTAGAGCATTTATTTTCTAAACTAATAAGGAGATATGAATGTTAGGAATATTTTTTTTCTCATAATCATATTTACATATTCTAAGGTACCCATTGTGAAATTAATGTCTTATTTATATACATAAGTATATCTTCTATATCTATCTATATCTTGTAATGAATATTCCCCATACTACATACATTGCAATTAAAAGAAAATTCTAATTTATATCTATTTTTATTCTTTAGATAATTTAGTTGTAGATTAATCTTCTCTTACAATTTAACAATTGCAAATTTATCTTTTAAAAGCAACTTTCTTGTAATTTGTCATTTTTTATATAAACTTGACTTCTATATGGGTAGTTTGAAGTCTAGTATTAAATTAGCTTGATGATTGTAGTAGTTTATAGTACTTATTCCACATACAACAAGGTAGGCAGAGGGAACCTAGTGCCAACTCCACTGCAACTCCATTCCCCACTTTCTGCCAAATTTTTCGAGGCATTGCAGGTTGAGCAGACGGAACTCAATGCCATGCTTTTGCCTTGGTGCCTGAGCGAAGACATAAAAAAATTAAGAAATAATTATTCTTTTTCTTGAGCCTTGGCATGTGGCCTCTAATATCTTATATCAAGTATCATAAGTAGGCCAGAATATAAGTAACAAGTGATAATGGGCATGAGTACCCTGAGGAGTAAAAATATGCAAGGCATGTTGATCAAGTAGTTTGAATGAGCAGTTGTTCAAGTCATCAATGTTTGATATTTGACGATATATAATAAAGATTAGTGATTAGCAGTACAGTATTTTTTTCCATATATTTTTGTACAAATACAAACCCAACTACAGTTGAAGCTAATTCATAAAGCTCTTTTGCAGCAGGGATATGCATTAACCGCTGTCCCATGCCCACACGCTGCGATCCTTGTCCAGGGAATAATAACACGGTTGTGTCTTTAGGATCTATATAAGACTTGGTTTCCTCTTTAGCATTTGTTGTATATGGCTGTGTGGCCCACTGCAATTCTCCTTCCGCGGGCGCCGCCGCTCCGACTTCTCCAAAAGCACTTGCATCTTGTATAAGTCGGCGAAGAGGACTTTCTTTTTCGCTTGAAGTATCATTTACTTTAGAAGATGTCGTACGGTGCAAGAAACACCGCCTTACACCAAAAATAGTGCTACGTACCAAGTAATGCATCGAGACATAAAAGTTACATACAATATTATAAAATGTCAATATGTTTTCTAACCTATAATTATATTTAGGACAGAACAATATCAATAACTTTGTTTATCCTCGCACAAACAGCTTACATAAAAAATTGACATTGACAGCTAATGTAGTAACTGTCTACTTTAATTCAGGCGCGATATTTAAGCATGTAACATACTGTGTGGTTAGAAAATAAGGCGGCAGGTAACAGGTCAAACAGTTCTTCAGAACACTCCCCATGATAAATGCGGTATGTGGCAGTTCTCCTAAAATTGTTATTTTTAACCAAAAAATATTGTAATAATTTCGCTGTGAGATATAAGCTTGGACATTATAATGCACGTTTATTGAAGTGGCATCTATGAACAACCCCTATTTATTTTATAAATGGAATTTTTAAAAATAAATTGTGTTATAGGGACAATGACAACTAGTATAGAATAATGATAAGTAACTGAAGGAAAATGATGCTGTGGTACCAACAATGATTCTGTACAATAGAATTGAAATTAAAAACTTACTTATTTAGCTTCACGCTGTATAGTGGGAAGAGTGGGGAGAGTCAGAGAAAACGGAACGCCAAACGCTACGGTCTCTATATACCTCGTTTACCTCGTCCACTATCATCAATTTTTCACACATGCCATATGGGGCGTCCTCATGCTTTTTGCGTGATTTTCCTCCTTCAATATCTTTGATGCTGTATTTTCGAAGGTCAACCGAGGTCTCCTCTTAACTGTGATTTAACATACCTTTGATACCACTCACTTTCTTCATTAATCTTTTTTGCTATTCCTTTATCACCAATCGATTCGCAAGTTCTACTACAGTCTCACCGTGAAAAGTATGATTGACTTATTCCTAGCGGATCAGTATATTGGAGTCGAATTATCGCATAAGAAGCTGGAATTTATAAGATCTATCGATCAAAGAGGAATAAGTGCTTCCGAAATATTAGACATCTTTGAAACAGAAAACGGAAATGTTGAAGTATACTCTGCCATTATATTTGAGAATTATATTAGAAAAACAGCGACAGAAATATGTGGTAAATTAAAACGAGGTTTTAGTAAAAACACTGTAAAGTGAAAGACACTTTAGAGAAAAAAAGCTCGTTAGGATCATTAGGCCTCAGATTAATCTTTTTAAAAAAGAAAAAAGATAAGCTACAAAGGAACCAAACTAAAGTACTGATAAAGATGAAGCGTGAAAGAAAGAAAGCTGAGAAAGAAAGAAATAAAACGTTAATGAGCAACATTTCTAACGAAATTTTAGTAATTCCTAAGGTTGTTTACTAATTTGCCACATTTTACAGCAGTGTGCAGGTCGCAGGAGGTCCTAAACCAAGCATTTTTTTTATATGTTTGACAGGGGTGTAAGATATTTTGGGAGACTACCTCGGTACAATACTTTAATCGATCCCCTTGTTGTAAAGTCTGTGTGCGAGAAGTAAAAGGCACGTTTCACGTATTAAATAAGGTTGCGCCTTGTCAAGCTGGCAGCATGAAGTGACACAAAGTAACATGCGAGGAAAAATTTCCATCCCAAAGAAAGTCCTCTTTCGAAGAAGGACCAGAACCTGTTCTTGCATTTGAAAGAAATAATGTAAAGATGCACAGACGTATTGCTGCCGGTAACAGAATTAATGGTGCCTTAGATACATTGATGAGACCTTGAAATGACAGAATACTTACACGTTTGAGTACACTGTCGCGGCTCGCTTATATTAATAAGAAATGATATATGTTGCAAATCGCGACCAGACATAGTGGCTCTCTCCGACGAACGCTCCATTGAATTGTCCTGCATTGAATTCAATAGATATATTATAGTATGCGTGTATCGACCCCCCTCAGGTAGTTTTGAAGTATTTGAAGAAAAATGGAGGATGTTCTTAGTAATTTGAGTTCGAATCGTAAATCTTTAATAATATGCGGAGACTTTAATATAGATTTTTGTTGCAGAACGTAAACAAATAACTATTAGACCAATCACTAAAAGTAAAATTAATCGTTTTAATAGTAAAGTGACAGAGTGAAATTTCAAACATAGAAATAACGGGATTAAACCCGAATCAGTTGTATTGCAAAGTTTTTAATTTACTCTCAACAGAGCTTGATAATATTTTTAAAGAAAAACAAATATATAAAAACTCGAAGTTAACTTTTAGCGACG
Source organism: Heliconius erato x Heliconius himera (assembly GCA_013421005.1). NCBI lineage: Eukaryota > Metazoa > Arthropoda > Insecta > Lepidoptera > Nymphalidae > Heliconius > Heliconius erato x Heliconius himera. The sequence continues at coordinate 13,233 of JAATLQ010032427.1, forward strand.
GGGCAACTATTGGTATATACCGAAGCAGAAACAAATTATACGAATTATATAATATGACGCAATGGAATCAGGATCCGGCGTTCTTGTTAAAAGCTAGAAATTATTTAAAAATATTTAAAAAGGTATGTATCCAGGCTAAGTCTATGTATATAAGAGAAAAAAAATTGAAATCTAGTAATAAAATTAAAGCTTCATGGGATGCTATTACGACTGTAACTGGGAGATCTAGAGCTGTCAGTGAACCTATTAAATTAAAAGTAAATAGTGTAATTTTAAATTCAGATTTAGAAGTGGCAAATACTTTCCAAAATTTTTTTTCCGAAATACCTACTGCAGTTACACATTCACTGCCATCATCTCCTTCGGAAGCAGTATTAATACTAAAAAACCATGTAACTAGTTGTACAAAATTTTGTGTTTAAGACTGTGTCACCAGAAGAAATTATCAAAACTTTTAAAAGCCTTAATTTAAAGAAAACTGGTGACTTATGGGGCATGTCTGTTAAAGTTCTTAATACAATTATACCTAATATTGCTCATGATCTTGCTTTAATTTTTAACAATTGTGTAGTATCCGGTATTTTTCCTGATTTAATGAAATACAGCAAAATAGTGCCGCTTTACAAAACTGGAGATAGATCTGACCCCGGAAATTACAGACCGATCTTTATTTTATCGTCTTTAAGTAAAATATTTGAAAAAATAATATTTAACCAGCTCACAATTTTCTTAAATATTAACAATTGTTTCCATAGCGAGCAATATGGTTTCACCAAAGGTAAGACTACTACAGATGCAGGTGCTGCACTCCTAAAGCACATTTATGACGCATGAAAGAAGTCACAAAATTCAATTGGAGTGTTTTGTGATTTATCCAAAGCCTTTGATTGTGTAGACCATGAAACTCTGTTATTAAAACTTTATCATTATGA
>JAATLQ010032428.1:0-14172 GCA_013421005.1 Heliconius erato x Heliconius himera
TGTGTGTTGCCAGTGTTGACTTATGGCGCTGAGACGTGGTCCTTCACCGCAAGCCTTATCCACAGGCTCAAAGTCACTCAGCGAGCGATGGAGAGAGCTATGCTTGGTATTTCTCTACGCGACAGAATTCGAAACGATGAAATCCGTAGACGAACGCAGGTTACCGACATAGCTCTCAAAATCTGCAAGCTGAAGTGGCAATGGGCAGGCCATATTGTCAGGAGGACTGACGACCGATGAGGAAGAAAGGTCCTCGAATGGCGACCACGTCTCGGCAAAAGGAGTACAGGCCGTCCTCCAGCCAGGTGGACCGACGACTTAAGGAAGACAGCGGGCATCCGCTGGATTCAGAGGGCGCAGGACCGGGCGGAGTGGCGAGCATTAGGGGAGGCCTATGTCCAGCAGTGGACTTCGAAAGGCTGATGGATGGATGGATGGATGGACATAGGTTTTTTGTTCGTTCGTTTGAAATAAATCTATATAAAAATGCCTAAAACATCCTTTCTACGTGTACTCTGTAATAGCTACATATTTACCAATTGTACATTTAGCTAATAATATGTGTAACTAATTTACAAACTGTACAGGAGTTAATTTTTCAAAGAATATTATGAATACTTACCCAAATCAATAATTTTACATTTAAGGCTATTTCTGAAGCAGTACATTAAATTATTAAGAGACATCAGCACATTTAACAGAGCTGTAAAAACGTAACATAGGTAAAAAGAACGTATATACTTGATATTCATAAAATGTATATTTTATGAATATCAAATATCAAAATTGGTCTCAATATTTTTTAGTTCGAAACAATCAAAAATGCTTATAGAAGTTACGATAATGTCATAAAAAAATCATATTAGAATATTACAGATTAAAGTAATAAAAAAACTATATTAGAAATCATTAGAGTTGTCAATCAATTCTGCTTATTAAATCAATAATCATGTATTTTGAGCGGGCGAAGCCGTGGGCGGGCCGCTAGTTTCATTAATAAATGAAATGTTTATCATTTTATTTTGATGTCCCGCTTTTTTTCTTAAAGTTTTAAAAAATCCCGCTTTCCACCGAGAAAAAATCTGGCAACGCTGTAATATAAATACATTAGGATATATAAATCGTGTATTAAAAGAAAACTTCTTTCAGCACCCCGTGTGGGATACGGCACTGTTTCTCTTTACGGGTTCTTTTGTAAGCCATTTAAGAGGACAGCATTTTAATAAAATATTATATAAGTGTTTAAATATAAAGTTGAGGCCAGTCGTGGCGCAGTGGCACGAAGTGTGACTGTAAAACCGACTGGTTGTGGGTTCCATCCCCACTCGAGGACATGAAATATTTACTTAAATTTATATTCCCATTTCTTCACTGCCACTCAACACGCAATGCCTCCAGAATTCAGCAGAAAGTGGGGATCGGAGTGTCTTAACACTAGGTTCCCTCTGCCTACCCTGCTGTGTGCGGGATACAGCGTGAAGCTGATAATATATTATTATTGCAATATTAAATACATGTAATTTCATTGTTATCAGAACTAAAGTCGTAATCCAAATTCTTTCATCCGGACACTGGTAAATGGATCAAATTGAATTTGCAAGATTTCACATTCGCTAACACATTACTCGGCAAGTCACATAAAAGCTTGTACATCGTAATTAGATTTTTTTTCCATTCTTACGCTGTATCCCGTATATATGTAGCAGCGGTAGGCAGAGGAAACCTAGTGATAAGACACTCCGTTCCCCACTCACAATTTTGGAGTTGCTTGTTGAGCGGCGGAACTCAACGCCGGGCTTTTGTCTTTGTGCCAGAGCGAAGATATTAATAAGCGAAGATAAAAATAAAACAACATTTTAATATAATGGGTATTAAGTATAAAAAACCGAAAAAGAATAATTTCTTGTAATATATATTAAGTATACAATAATGTAATTAATATAAATAATAAAGAAATTAGATATCATAAATTTTATAAGGTAAAAACAGGTACGGACCAAGTGTCTGTACTGGTGTTGAATTAATAAATAAAAACAAATCATAATTAGACAAAGACGTCTCTCTTAAAGCAACATTTATCTAATTTAGGCTAATTTCCTCCGGAAACAGAGACTTTTTATATATATTTATCACGCTGTATCCCGCACACAGTAGGGTAGGCAGGGGGAACCTAGTGTTAAGACACTCCGTTCCCCACTTTCTACCGAATTCTGGAGGCATTGCGTGTTGAGTGGCAGAACTCAACGCCGCGCTTAACCTCGACACCAGAGCGAAGAAAAGGAAATATAAATTTAAATAAATATTTCATCTCCTCGAGTGGGGATCGAACCCACAACCAGTCGGTTTTACAGTCACGCCTGGTGCCGCTGCGCCACGACTGGCGCAGCGGCAGGCGTGACTTTTATATGTATTGCAATAATATTAAGGAGCGTCACATTGCTTGTATCGCGACATGTTGGGTGAACTTTCTAAACTTGGATCTTTCGGCAACTCTGCAAATATTGTAAGTTTCTCGAAAATTCTCGACTTTATTTGGAACTTCGTGCTGACTTTGGCTGGTATTACATGGTCAACCACAATTATCTAAGTTTCTGATTTCGTTGTTGTGATAAATATTAAAATATTAATGTCGTTTGTTGTTTTTAGTACTAAGATATTGATTTCCATTAAGTATATTTAAATTAATATTATATTATATTTATTTAAATTTATTTTTCCAATTCTTCGCTCTGGTGTCGAGGTTAAGCGCGGCGTTCAGTTCTGCCAGTCAGCACGCAATGCCTCCAGAATTTTTGTTGTTCCCTCTGCCTACCCTACTGTGTGCGGGGTAGCGTGAAGCTGATTTAAATATATTTAATTATTTGAAAATCTAGTGGACCCGCGCGGCTTAGCCCGCTTCAACTATACGAATATTTATTGAATTTATGTATGAAATTTTACTCAGTTTTCTATAGGATTAGTAAGAAAATATAAGCCCAAACTACCAAAATAAGCCGAATAAGAATAATAAATTGACATACGTAGGGGAAATGATATTCTAAATAGGAGAAAGAATACCTGAGAAATTAAAATTAACAAACAAAATAAGTAAAAGTAAAAATATCCGCACACAGCTGGATACGCAAAAGGGAACCTAGTGTTTTAACACTCGGCTCCCCACTTTACGCCTATTTCAATAAAATTTCATATAGAGATACTTAAAAGTCTTGGGATGAACATGAGGGCTTTATTATCTCTTTTTATAATAAGTAGTAATTTTATTTAGTAATTTTGACTGAAATGGATAGAGGGACACTTAAAAAGAATAATAGAAAGCAAAAAGTTTTTTTTTTATTTTTTTGTCTGTCTGTCTGTCTTTCTGTCGACATATTTTTGTCCACATTTTTCTCTGAAAGTACTGAACCGATTTACTTGAAAATTTCACCAATTGCTTTGTTTTAACTCAACTTAACTACTAAAGTTTAGTTCATCAAAATCGGTTCATTAAAAAAAAGTTATCGTCATTTGAAAGAAGTCGTAATTAATTTAACATAAACATAAACATAAAGAACGATCTTGAAAGAAATATCAAGTAAATACAAAGATTTTTTGGTTGGTTCGTTAATATAATATATGTAACTAATTTAAAAACTGTACAGGAGTTAATATGCAATTATTACAGTTGTTTTACAAATTTTTGAATCCTCCAAATCAATAATTTAACATTTAAGGCTGTTTCTGAATGAGTAAATTAAATTGTTCACTGACATCAGCACATTTAACAGAGTATATTATATAGGTAAAAAGAACATAAAGTTAGAAAAATATATATGTGTAATAAATAATTAGCTTTATGTATATTTTATAAATATCAAATATCAACAATGGTCGTATTTTTTTATTTAAAATAATCAAAAATTCTTTGACGATAATGTCGTAAAAAAATCATATTAGAAGTCATTATAGTTGTCAATCAATTCTGCTTATTTAATCAATAATCATGTATTTTAAGCGGGCTAAGCCATGGGCGAGCCGCTAGTTTTTACTATTAAGAATTTCCTTTAGTTGCTTTTAGGCCAGTCGTGGCGCAAAAAGTGTGACTGTAAACGCGACTGGTTGTGGGTTTGATCTCCACTCGACGACTCGATAAATTTATATTTCCATTTCTTCGCTCTGGTAATGAGGTGATGATGATGAATTAGGACGAAAGCGGGGAATGGGAGTCTTAATGGAGTATAGAGTGTCTTAACAGTAGGTTCCCAGGTTCCCTCTCCCTACCGAACTTCTACTGCGGGATACAATGTAAAGCTAAAAAAAAAAACTTAAATGTTATATAATTGTACACCGCACAAAGCTTATGAAAGCTTATTATATTAAAACGTATGATATCAACGTGGATTACGTTGTAAAGGGTTCTTATGATATAAATAAATTTTTTATCATTCATTATAAATATAGTAATTATTTTAATTGGTATTTTTATTTAAGTGTGAAATATATTGAAGTTTAACTATTTTTTTTATACATTTTCTAATATATATAATTAAAATGTATTTGGGTCGTAGTATCGTGTACGTATCGTAGTGTCCCAGTGGCGCAAGCGTGTGAGTATAAGCACGAGGGCTGTGGGTTTAATTCCTACTCGGGGAAAATGATATATTTATTCCTCGCTCTAGTAACGAATAATGGAAGTGCCTTGATGACAGCGGAGTGTCTTTACACCAGGTTCCCAGGTAACGCTATATTCCGCACACAGAGGGAACCTAGTATTCCGATATATATAAGCTTAACTTAAAATTAAACTGCGTTAATAGTTATTTTGTAGCTTAATCTATTAACTTAACAGTGTAAACATTAATTACCGATCGAGGCATCTCTAACGTAATATGACACTATCTCGAGATTATTGGCAATTTACTACATCATGTTATATCATACTTTGATGGCGATGTATCGTTGTTTTCTTATGAGATTATATATAGACTTCGGGTTTATAGCTGATTTTTGAAGTACGACGTTCAGTCTGTCTAAATGTGTTTATTAGTTTTATATACTTGATTTTTTAGGGGCCAGTCGTGGCGCAGCGGCACGAAGTGTGACTGTAAAACCGACTGGTTGTGAGTTCGATCTCGACTCGAGGAGATAAAATATTTACTTTAATTTATATTTCCATTTCTTCGCTCCGGTGTCGAGGCTAAGCGCGGCGTTGAGTTCTGCCACTCAACACGCAATGCCTCCAGAATTCGGTAGAAAGTGGGGAACGAAGTGTGTTAACACTAGTGTTTTTTTAATTAATTTTTTTTTAAAATTATACTTAGTAGTTCAAGAGCAATAAAAAAATAGCAATTTTTCACTTTCGATACCTTACATAGGGACCATCGATTTGTATAAATAAAATTGAAAAAAATCAGATTTTAAGATTAAAATTGAATTGTTTATTAATTAGAATTAAAAAAACGTACTTACATATATGTACTCGATGTTTTCGATATAAATATTCATATAAAATATACAAATACATCTTGTTGTAACTTTTATTCGACAAAAACATGTCTCCCATATAAGAAATATTTATTAATAAATAATATTTTTATCAAATATATTTCAAGTACTCTAATTATTACGAGAGTCCCTACACAAAAACTTCATATTTAGAAATACACACAAAAATGTAATAATAATATATATAAGAGTTTGTTAGTGCTCGTTCGTGTATTACCCCGAAAAGAATTCAATTTTACTGGTCCTTCTCAAATTACGTATATAACCTTGTTAAATTCTCAAAGTATTGATAGAAATAGACCGAAAGATCTTTGCTCACAGCCTTTTTTCACTTTGTTTTGCAGTTTTTTTTCACCTTTGCTTATATTTTTTAGCTTATTTCAAAGGGTGGTAAGCTTAGGGTGGTAAGTGACTTATTAAGGTAATACTGCACTGCAGTAACCTTCCCCGTAGTAATGAGAGCCGCACATGATAAGCTCGTACTCGCTTTTTCACAACATTGTTGCAAATGAAAATGTAGCGTGTATTTTTTTTGGTTCACGCTGTATCCCGCATATAGCGGGGTAGATAGGACAAATCAAGTGTTAAGACACTTTGTTCTCTGTTTCTGTCCCATATTCGAAACATTGTGAGTTGAATGACGGATGGAAGAAATGAAAATATTAAATATTTCATTTCCTCGTGTGGGAATCGAACCCACAACCGGTCGTGTTTATAATCTGACGTCGACTGTGAGTCGACTGGCCTCTATTATTATTTAATCAGTATAAAAAAACAAAAAATATAATTATTAAAACAAAAGCGAAACATCAATTTTATAAAAAGAAAAATGTTATATATAAGTTAGCTCGCAGCATTTCCTTGATACACTCAATAAAGCTTAAAATTATGAAGGTTTTAATTTTCAGAACTAAAAATTGTTGAATATACTGTGATTTGAGTTTTTTAAATTAGCAATAAGTGACTGTTGGTTATTTTTTAACTTCAAATTTTAAATTTGAAATAAAAATATATATTTTATAGAAAAAATTCGCAATATAATTGCATACGATTTTGTGTTTTGATTTCTACATCATACTAATATTAAAAACGTGAATGTAAGTTCGTTTATTACGTTTTCACGTCAACTACTCAGCCGATTTTCATGAAACTTGGTATTCTTTATATTCTTAGAAGTATTAGAAATGGTATAAGATACTTTTTATTACGATCAGGCCAGTCGTGGCGCAGGGGCACGAAGTGTGACTGCAAAACCGACTGGTTGTGGGTTCGATCCCCACGCGAGGAGATGTTTATATTTATTTACATTTATTTTTATTTTCATTTCTTCGCTCTGATGTCGAGGCAAAGCGCGGCGTTGAGTTCCGCCACTCAACACGCAATGCCTCCAGAACTTGGCGGAAAGTGGGGAACGGAGTGTCTTAACTCTAGGTTACCTCTGCCTACCCTGCTGTGTGCGGGATACAGCGTGAAGCTGATTACTTTTTATTACAAAAAATACATATTATCTCTAGTACATATATAAAAACAAGAATGCTTTCGTTGAATTGATCGCAGAATCAATCAGAACAAAACCTATATTTAAAAACAAAGCGAAAAACAGAGAAAATAAAAAAGAAATTAACTAGATTATCCCAAAAACTCTTAATCATATTAAATGAACTAATCCAGCCATTACCAAAATTGAATTTCAAATAAGAAAGTTAATAAATCAGTGTGACATCCACACTCATATATACGTATATATAATATGTTAAATGACTATCCCTGACATGTCTCGTAACTCATTAGTTAAACAAGTAAGTTTGACGAGAGTAGCACGCTTTGTAGACTTTGGCCGTATTCTGGTTACATTTTGGAGTTTCGATTGTTTCTACACTGTAAGTTACGTGTCGTATCTGTGTCTGTCTGACTGCAAATTAAGATTGTAGGGCGTTGTGCTCAGGGAAATGTTCTTTTTTGTATCTTTAAACTTTTCCCGATTAGCCAATTAGGTAGAAGGAAGTGGGGAGATGGAATTAAGACATTCAGTTCTCATTCGTCTCCTCAATTTTTGAGGTATTACGTGTTGTGTTGTGATTCACAACAATCGCCAGGATGGCCTCATTGGTCAGTTATATATTTTTGAATACATGTATTATATTAAAAATAATAATATGCTGAGAAGACCAAACGCGGAGTAGACTTTTGCCACTCAATATTTCGATAATTAGGTGGATCCTCAGACTACCCTGCTTTATGTGGTACACCATAAAAAAATTATTAATATTAATAGTATTTATAGAAGCCAGTAGTGGCGCGGGGGCATAAGCGACAGGTTGTGGATTTGAGTGCCATTCGAGAAAATTAGAAACTTAACACGCAATGCCCCTAGAATTTGGCGGAAAGTGGAGAATGGAAATGTCTTGCCTATCCTTTTATCCTGTTAGCAATTGTCGAAAGTTATTTCGATCTTACTTGCTAAATAAAAGAAACATGAGCCTTCGAACATTCAATATTATTGTACATAAAAAATAACAAGACCTGGACATTTTCTTATGGTTTTATTCATAAAATAAATCAATAAATCTTCTTAAAATACAATAAAACTTTTAAATTATTTATTCCAATTATTTGTTTTATATTAAGAGACCAAGGTGATTATAGGTTTAAATCTCACTTACGAAATGTTTTTATTTATGGAATTTGCTTTATTTTATTTTTCTTTTCCCTATTTGAGTAGAAACAAATAGGAAGCTAATGAAGAATTAAGTGATATTAGAGTATATTGATATTAGTATATATTTTTGATATTCATTCCAATATTTAACCAGAGATAATAATCTCAATTACCATACATATACATACATACACAGCGTGAAGCTGATTTGATTTGATTTTGATTTATAATTAAATAGACGGTCATTCAGGGGCACAAATTTGCGACTGCAAACGCGACAGGCTGTGGATTCTATTTCCTAAGGAAATCCAAATATTAAATATTTAATATTTGCCTTTCCTTGTTCTAGTAACGAGGCAAAGTGCGACGTTGAGTTCCGCCACTCAACACGCAGCACCTCCATAATTTGGCGGAAAATGGAGAAGGGCAGTATCTTAAAAGGAGCAGAGTGTCTTAACACTATGTCCGATGATCCTGGATTCCGCTGTCTACCCTGCTATATCCGAGATACAAAAAGCTAACAAAAGAAAAACAACAATTAAATAGTAAACTATATAAATAATACTCAAAAAAAAGACAACGAAAACTGAAAGCTAATTTCACAAAGAAGATTGAACGAGCGTATCTCATGTAAATCTGGCGCAAGTCGCACGTCCCGGCGGCCGTGGACGGGTTTTTCGAATCTAAATGTGATTGAAGTGTTCACCCTGACTTGTCTTTTTGGGCACATTCAGATCAAGCGCAAATAGGTTTGCCCCGGATTACGATTGGGCTACTTCCACTCTGTGTTGGTTTCTGGAGAAAATATTACTGGGTACTATAAATCATAGTAGTATTGGAGTTGCTTAAAAGGATTCTTTTTTTTTGGTTAGGCTAGACTTTAGAAGCTTGAAGTTAAGAGTTAAACTTAGTATAATAAGTATAAAATAAATAAATAGATCAAATTTTGACTTCGAGTGAAGTGTTAGAAAAGTAAAAAAATAAATTAAAAAGAAAGTAGATTTTTAAAAATTTTGTTTAGCTTCACGCTGTATCCCGCACGTAGCAGGGTAGGTAAACGAGACCTGGGAACCAAGTATTAAGACACCCCGTTTCCATTCAGACACTTCCTTCCCCTCTTTCCGGAGGTACCCAACGCTGTTCAATATATTTTTCGTTTTTTCATACGGCATACTCATTACCAAAGCGAAAAATGAAAATATTCAATATTTCATATCTTCTAGTGGGAAACGACCGCACAAATTATAGCCTTTACAATCGCATGCTTGGGTTCCTCAGCCACGACAGGCCTAAAGTACAATTTTCTATAAAAAAAAGTAAAATCTGTTATATTTACGTATTAAAAATATAGTTCATGATAAAATCTCCTCAAATAAGCTTTCAAGATTGGTCGTGGCGCAGGGGCACAAAGTGTGACTGTAAACCGACTGGTTGTGGGTTCGATCCCCACTCGAGGAAATGAAATATTTATTAAAAACTTATATTTCCATTTCTTTGCTCTGGTGTCGAGGCAAATGGCGGTTTGTGTTGAGTGGCACGAAATGCCTCCATAATTCGGCGGAAAGTAAGGAACGGAGTGTCTTAACACTAGGTTTGCTCTGCCTACCCTGCCGTGTGTGGGGTATAACGTGAAGCTGATAAAGAAAAAATAAGCTTTGCTTACATTTGAACAATATAAAAACTTACACCTAGAGAGCCGTAAAAATGATTCTACTCTACTACAACCAACCAAATATTTACCACAAAAATACAGTCTATTTTTTTGTAAATTTGCAATAACATTCAAAAAGTTATGTAAATAAATGCTATGTTTTTATTTAAAAAATGAAAATGCATTTTTCATGCAAATATATCCATTACGCAGAATGTTATAGGTGTTTAATGAAAAATATTTTAAATGTAATGTACATTTTATTTAAATTTTTCGCGGACACGTTACATGAAAAAGTTTCGCTTATCATAATTATTATTGTGGTAAAAATTAGCTGAAAATTTGGACTCACAATATAATATAAGCTAGCGACCCGCTTGTGGCTTCGCCCGTCTGTAGTACACAATTAATAAAATAAAAATTATTGGTTCGCGCTGTATCCTACTCACATATCGGAGTAGGCAGAGGGAACCTAGTGTCCTGACACTCCGTTACCCATTTTACGCCAAATTCTGTATGCGTTGCGTGTAGAGTGGCGGAACCCACAACCACTTACTCTTATACAGCGTGAAGCTAAATATAAATAAAAAAATATTGTTTTCATTTTACTAGAAGCAAGGAGAGACTACTCACTCACTTTACTCTATTCGAGAGAATAAAATATAATATATTTATAGTGTAAAGGCGCAAATCCACGTGAGACCAGTAAAGAACAACGATTCAAGGATTCCCTACAAAAGGAAATATCTTATACATACTTCTGAAATAGTTTACAAAGGCTCCTCCATTGTCTGGTTCAGCTTAGAAAGTTTCCGATTGAAAATCATTTTCCGAATAGAAATTCTAGTTTCATCGCGAAATATCAATATCTTTTACAATATTGGGTTTACACCGTGTTACTTTTATTTCTTAGTATGATTTTCGTAAATAATATACATATTACAGTATTAGTTATGTTATTCGTGCTCACGTTGATGTTTTTAAGAGGTAGCAGGTTTGTATTTTGTATATATTTATTTTTTCGGTTATATTCTAGTACAAATTTGAAATTATTTTGAAAATATGAAATTTAGAAACTATATGTGGAGAAATATTTATTTCTATTGATCAGTTCGCGCTTTATCCTGCGTATAGCACCGTAGGAACGTATAAAAAAGTCACAGCTTCACGGTGAATCCCACACAGCAGGGTAGGAAGAGGGAACCTAGTATTAAGACACTCTGTTCCCCACTTTCCGTCAAATTTTGTGTTGGGTGTGGATCTCAACGCTGGGCTTTTGCCTTAACGCCAGGGCAAACAAATAAAAATATTAATAAATAATAATTCACTCCACTGAGTGGGAGTCGAACCCACAACCGGCCACGTTTACTGTCACGCCCTTGTGCCCTTGAGTCACGACTAGCCTCAACTATGAAAATGTAGAAGATAAAATATATATAACCAAAACAACGCTGTAGTCTGAGCTAAAACATTAATACTATTCTAATTAGGCTAATTATAGCAGAAACGAGATAGCCGCGGCGCGCTGCAATACCAACAGAGACGTGTTAAATACTAAATTGTGGTTTGATAAAGCATATTATCATCTAAATATTGAAATTTCAAAGCGAGTCAAGTTAAATACATGTATGTATATATTTACATTAGTTATTTAAATGTACATATGTAAAAGATATATAAAAAATTATTTAAAAGAATAATTGGTCCAGTTGTGGCGCAGGGGCAAAGTGTGACTGTAAACACGATAGGTTGTGGGTTCGATTTCCCACTATAGGAAATTTAATATTTATTTTCTTCACTCTGGTATCAAGGCAAAGTGTGGCGTTGCATTTCGCCAATCAAGAGACAATGACTCCAAAAAAATTGTGAAAGCTATTTGGGAATTGATATAAAACATATTTTTGTCCAACTTCAAAGGGACCTAGTGTCAATTCTCTCCGCTTTTTTCTGCCGATAGAAACATTGCGAAGTGAGTGTAAACGGCTGTGCTTTCTTAACAGAATTAGGATAATATAAATAATATAATTCATTCTCCGGCGTGTTGATTGAACCCGCAACCATCACATTATTACAATCAGACAGAGAACCACTGTGCCATGATAACTTTTAAAAATATATTTTTAAAGCCAAGTTATGTAATTCATCATTCATCAATTCAGATCCAATTTTCATATTTAATGATAGTCAGTCGCCGTCGCATTTATTTAAGACAATTCCTTATATCCAGTTTTCAACTTACAATTTATTAATTTAAATGTTCTGTAGAAAATCAGATGAAAAACTATTTTGGCAAAATTATTAAAAACTTAAAATTGAATTATTAAAAAAGTGGTAATCTGAGTGTCTTAAACTAGGTTCCCTTTACCTACCCTGCTGAGTGCGGGATACAGCGTGAAGTTGATTTTATTATTAAAAACACTATATTAGTACTAGCTTCCACTTTCATTCGAGATTTTCGTAAACAGTGTTTCTAATGTGTAATGTGACAGTTGTGGGTTCTGACTCTCTTTTCGGCAAAATGTTAGAAATTTATAAATCACTATATTAGTAATAGCTTTCACTTTTATTCAAGATTTTCGTACACAGTGTTTCTTAGTTATTCATCCCGGCACTGTATACGAGTCTGTTGTTTTATAAATACAATTCTATATTATAAAACATTATATTAGTAATAGCTTTCACTTTCATTCGAGATTTTCGATTTTATCATATACGAGTACATTTTTATTCAGCTTCCCGCTGTATCTCGCGTAAGGGTAGGCAGAGGGTGCCTAGTGGTTAAGACACTCCGCTCCCCACTTTTTGCTGAGTTCTGGAGGCATTGCATGTTAAGTGAACTCTTTTTTCCTTTTGCTTCCACACCGGAGCGAATAAATGAAAATATTAACTATTCCATTTCCTGGAGTTGGAACTCACAATCTGTCGCGTAACACTTCCCTAGAATTTGCTAAAACATTATATTAGTAATGATTTAGTTTCCAGGAGGCGCGGGTTCGAGTCCCGCTACGTTCAATTTTTTATACGTTTTCTAAATAAGTATTTTTCTTTTCTAAGTGTTTAACAAAATTAGTAATAGTTTCCATTTTCACTCGAGATTTTCGTACATAGAGTTTCTTAGTCATCCGACCCGGCACCGTATACGAGTACATTGTAAACATGAAAACAATTCCAAAAGCAAGAACAATATTTGCAACTCCTCCAGGAATTCTCATAAAAATGTTCATAAAATCTACGTCTTGCGGGAACGCATTCAGATGGTCTTATTCCATAGTTAAATGTATATGTATATGTTTCATTTATCTTAGTGGATGTCGGGCTGTGTGTACTCTCACTGACTTTGGATGTAATGTCATTTGTAAAACGAATGTAAAAAATGAGGCCAGTCGTAGCGCAGGATACAAAGTGTGGGTTCGATTTCAACTTGAGGAAATGAAATATTTAATATTTCCATTTATTTCACCACTCAATACACAATGCATTTTGAATTCGACGAAAAATTGGGGAACGGTGTGTCTTAGCACTAGGTTCCCTTTGCCTAACCTGTTGTATATGGGATGCAGCGTGAAGCTGATTTTTTTTTTCATAATATAATTTTAGTTTAACATAAATAAAGTAAATATTCACTTTAAACATATTACATATTCAATATGCTGTCAATATGTCGATTACAAAATTTAGGTACAATGTATATATTACTTTAATATTTATTAGGTCATTAGATTATTTAATATAATTATGGATTTAGCTTATTCTAAATGAGAATAAATAAAGAGCAGAATACAGCTTTTAAGATGTAGGTTCGTTCCCTCTCGAGTGGGTAACGAACTGAGAAACAAGATTATTTAAAAAAATATTAGTGAAGGGTATAAAATAAAAAAATACTATTATAGCCGCTAGTTCAAATGAGATATCAGATGAAAGGGCTTTGGCTAAGCATAGCTTGAATTTCAGAATAAACTCGAGAACTTAAATTTTTGTACGGAACACTCGGTGCGCGAGCCAATTGCGTTGAGTACAAATGCTCAATGCTCAACGCTTTATCTCGTTACCAATGCGAGAGAATGGAAAAAGTTAATATTTCACTCCCCTGAATGGGAATCGAACCCAAAACCGTCACACGCCTGTGCCCTTGCGGCACGACAATTTATCTCAATATTTACTGTATTTAATTCACCTGAAACGCAAATTACATATTGATTTTACTTTTAAGCATTACTTTAATAAATTTATATTAAATCCCATAATAAATTTATGTAATATGTAAGTGACATACGCATCTTAATAAGGAAAAGCATCTCGCAATAATTTTATTTTCCTTCCAATGGAAGCAACTACAGAATAAATAAAATAGTACCGTAACAGATGTTCCACCACAACACTA
>JAATLQ010032429.1:0-14179 GCA_013421005.1 Heliconius erato x Heliconius himera
TTCCTTTGGCAAGCTTCAATATTAAGTGTTTGATTTATTTTAACAAATATTTTATTTCAATAAAACAAACAAAATAATTGTTGTTGATCTTTCGGAAAACTATCAGTGTATATCTGAAACTAATGAAAATGTTGTTTATGCGGAAAGTGACAATATCTCTATGTAAATAAAAAAAGTAACTCTGTATCATCTGATAATATTAAAACCCACAAAGTTACTAATTTATCAATTACATTCAGTAAATCAACGATGATTTTAGTTCACCAGGATCTTTCTCATTCCATATTATTAATACTACCCACGATATATGTTTATTTTACAAAAATAGTAATTCCAGTCATAACGACTCAAATTTTGATATTTTTTAAAGTATACTTAATTTAAACATTAACTTTGTGATCTCTAACTAGAAATATAAGTTTATTACGTTACAAACTAGCATTGTTATATTGTTAATACTGTCACTTTGTTATGTTTATTTTTTACATTCATAAATCTTTTAAATCAACGATAAATTTTTTTAATTTTTGATTTGTTAAAAAAAAACAAAATAAAAAAAAACTACTTTTATTCATATAACATCCTTGTTTTGTTGTGAATAATGCCTTATGACATCAGTTTCGTAACAAATATTATCAGTATTGTTACTCATCAGTTACGTTACGAATTCGAAAATGTCCACTTTTCTGAGTATGACCCTATGAAAAATCTAAATTTTAAACCAACACAATAAAAAAATACGGCCTTTTATGCTGCAAATTTTCGCAAATTTTCGAAACTCGCAAGGCAATCAAAACTCACAGGGTACTGTAACTTATTAAAATAGAAAATATTTGAAAGAGATTTAACTTCAAAATCTACATTGTTCACTTCACTTAATGTTAATACTGTAAAAGATAGGAGAGAGATACGTTTTATTACAAAGCAATTGTCCAGTGTGATACTCCGTAGCAGTTTACTGTAGCGCTCGTACCCGACGGCGTACTGGAATGATATCAACAATGCAACTATTTAGTGTTTATCAACTCAAAGATTCAAATTTTGTTTGAACAACAGACGTGACAAATTGTTTATGTTTGGTCTACTTGGTTTATCATTGCACCAGATTGCAGTATAAAAGACTAATATTAATGACATATTATTGTATAACGTTTTGCTGTAGTGGCTTTTAAAATATGTTTTTACTAGCTTCACGCTGTGTTTCGCATTTAACAGGGTAGGCAGAGAGAACTTAGTGGTAAGACACTCCGCCCTCCAATTTTGGACACATTGTGAGACATTGTGTGTTGAGTGACGGAACCTCGACGCCGCGGTTTCTAAAGAAATGAGAATATTCAATATTCATGTATACAAATAATATTTACACTCCATTATATTTAAAACTATATCATTAGGCTAATACTCAGGGTTAGCATTATGTTTTTTTTCCGCGACTCCCACTTATAACCTGAAATGCGTCGGGGATTTTGATACAGAAAACACAACAATATTTCCATTACATAGCTGTTTAATTTATTAAATTATTTATCTTGCATCACACTGTGAGTTGTATTATTTTTAGATATATAAGTACCTACTGAGTTAATTTTTCTATTCTAATAATTTCTAAAATTTAAGTCAAATGAGTTAGACATTTGTAAAAATGCCATATGTGTCGACTGTATATATCTCTCCATATATAATCTCCATTCTATTAAGAACTAATTAAAAATCTTAATATTTAATTGATTTTGAACAATTAGTTAACATTTTATCATAACTAATTATTTTTTAGTATTTCTTTATATATTTATTTCATTGAGAGTTTGACATTGATCTTGACCGTTAATGATATCATCTTTCTATGATATCATAAGTTGTTTTTAACTATAAAAACTTCTAATAAAAACTTCTACTAACCATTAACTTTTTTTAACTGTTTTTGTTTTTTTCTTCTTAAATTCTTAGCAAGATTTAATACTAACCTATAATTATTAGAGATCATTAAATATGTAATCAAACTAAATTGGATATTCTTTAAATAGTAATTTGATCATAGCTCATAACATGTGAGCATATAGAATATGTGCTTTAAAATCTATTAACATGTTCTTTTGTAAAGTAAACGATGATCTGATAGTTTTAGAATGTAGCATAACTCTGTATCCCGCACACGGGGTAGACAGAGGGAACTCAGTGTTAAGACACTGCTCACTACACTCCAAATTCCGCCGAATAAATATATTTAGAATGTAAAGTAAAGCAAACGCGAAAGCCTTGTTCTGATTCAGTAGTAATCCGAAAAAAAAAGTAATTCATAGATTGCTAACTAATATAAATCTTTATATTTATTTTGAATAATTGATATAATCCAATTGGAAGCGACGAAATTAGCAACTACAAACAGTGATTGAAATCCTTACATAAACTCAATAAATACATAAAAAATTGAAGTCCCTATTAATCTTTGAGTATGGAAATGGCCATCCACGATGCTGGTCTCTCAGGGGAGCCGTGAATACGGAATGCGGTAAAACGCTGCATAGTTAAAGGAAATTGGAATTGAACGTAACTGTCCAGCGATTAGATTCTATAGTTCTATTTCACAACCCACCTGAGTGGACAATGTATCGGTTATACGCTCCCTGTGATTTTCTAAAGGCAAAATAGGTTTTTTGTGTGAGAAAGTCAGTTATTTCATTTGCATTTTGATAGATTTTTCAGTCTGTTCTGATTTCAAAGAAAAGTTGTGTTTTTTGGCACCAAATGTACAAAAGTATTATTAATATAATAATAAAAATCAGCTTCACGCTGTATCCCGAATACAGCAAGTTAGACAGAGGGAACATAGTGTTAAGACACTCCCTTCCTCACTTTCCGCTGAATTTGGGAGGTATTGCGTGTTGAGTGGTGGAACTCAAAGCCGCTCTTTGCCTCGACACCAGAACGAAGAAATGGAAAAATAAATTAAAATAAATATTTCATTTTCTCGAGTGGGGATCGAACCCACCACCGTCGCGTTACAGTCACACCCATGTGCTCCTGGGCCACGACGGCCTCACTTAATATAATAATAATATACAATAAATATCAATTAATATAATAATAATTCAAATAAAATATAAAATTTGAAGAACATTTAACAAATAATAATACATGACACACCAACATTACAATTTATCTTTATTGAATACAACAAATTATTACACGCCTCTTATAATGACCAAGAAAATGTTTAATACCACATCCATTTCAATATAAACTTCAATAATGCAAATAATTTGCTTCATTGATATTGATTTTGAGAACTGCATTAGGATTTCTATAGCAGTTCGTTGATTGATGATAGAACTTGGTTTCTAACAAACATAAATATATCACAAAATACTGTGAACGTGACTGGTTTCTTAACGGGGGGTCTCGGTAATTTAATTGCATCGAGCACACAGTGTTGCCTTTGAGCGCACATGTTACCTAATTATTTGTAAGTTGTTACAATTTTACGTTTATTATTATTATTTGTTTCGTCTTTCTCCGTTATTTTTATATTATTAATAATTAAAATAAATGATGTAAAGGGGGTGGCGTAGATGGCGTTGGCTGTTAGCGTTTGGTTGTGGCTTCGATCTTTTTTCGGGAGGACGCCTTATTTCTCTTTGTCGGCGTGATCAAGACATATCTTTTGCATTGATTTTCACCACCTAATACCCAATCACGCCATGGTTATAGGTGTTTGGGAGTCTCTTAGGAAAAGACTCCTAAGATACTCCTAAACAGGATTGGACCCTGTCATATGAGAAATACAACGTCAAGCAAATATAATTATATTCATATACTTATCTAAAATTATCATAAAATAAAATAAAGGCAACTTTTTAGGCTTTCGCTTCCATGAATATATGTGAAATATGTGAACACAGTTTCAAAGTGAGTGAAATAAAATTTAAAACTCTTTTTGTCTCTCTTATTTCTCCTCATTTAAAAAAAAAAAGATTTCATATCTTTGAATTTTAATATTCCAAACGGCTATTTCATTTCAATAATATTTTTATATCGATAATGACTTATATGTATTTTCAAAATATATTATATTATATATACACAATTTGTGCATATAAAAAATAATGTATTGGTACACACATTAAGCCAAAATAAAACATAGTAACAACAAATAACTTACGGTCAATCTGTCTGTCATCTAAATATAATATCAGACATATCTACTGACATTAGTACCTGCTATATTATGATTGTTGTTGAATCCGCATAACTAGCTTATCTATATTCAAACATCGATCCATTGTTACGGTTATAAGGTATTTAACGTAAAAAACACTATCTTAGATCTACTCTTTATAAATCGATCTCACGACCTATGGGTGATATTTTAATTTGTTCACTCGTTGGTTGGCGTACAAAAAGTATGATTGACAATGTCTCTTATGTGCTTGTATCTTTCAATAATAATAAGTTAAGAAAAAATCAGCTTCACGCTGTATCCCGCACACAGCAGGGTAGGCAGAGTTCCCCACTTTCTGCTGAATTCTGGAGGCCTTACGTATTGAGTGGCAGAACTCAACGCCACGCTTAACCTCGACACCAGAGCGAAGAAATGAAAGTATAAATTTAAGTAAATATTTTATCTCCTCGAGTGGGGATCGAATCCACAACCAGTCGGTTTTACAGTCACACTTCGTGCCGCTGCACCACGACTGGCCTCGATCGATCGACGATTTTATTAAACAATATTGTTCGTATACAGCATTTGTTATTTATTTAAGCTTTGCAACATTCCAATTATACATATATGTATATATATGTATATAGATAAATAATGTATAAAGCTTTATACTTCTATTGTGTTACTACTGCTTTCCCACACCTACAACAAGCCACGATCTCGTTCAAGGTTCGCCTCTTAAGGCGTATCGATATTTACACAGCGACCATAAAATCGATCTTATCTAACTAATTGTTCAAATAAAATTTATGTTATTCTGTTTTAGTACTGAATATTATATGTATGTGATAGCATTAATTAAATCTGTATATTTCATATTTGGTATAAATTATAATTTTATCTGAATTTGATTTTATAATCATATTATTATTTACTATTTTAATATTGTTTTTTTTTAATAGTAAGTAGCAAATCTTCATAGTAGAAAATGTAATACAGTACGTACTTTAATTATTTTAACCCCCCGATGAAAACGGAGGGGTGGTATAAATTAGGCGAGTCTAATGTATATGTATGTGCATATCTGTATGTCGGTATGCGGCATCGTAGCTTCCAAATGGATAGACTAATTTTGATCTTTTTTGTTGAAAGGCTTGAGATCATTCATCGAGAGTGTTCTTAGCCACGATTTAAAAAAATAAGTTCAGTCGTGTGAAAATTATCATCTGTTTTGTAGTTACTTATTTATCTTAGAGGTTTTTGTGCCGAAAGTATTTAATTATCAATTATTATATAAATATAGCTATATTGTACAATCTTATACACTAATGTAGAGAAATATCACTTGCCTTCCTCTACTAAAACTGAGCGTTTCGAAGGAGAAAAAAATAATATCATTTTTAAGATTGAGTGCGAATCGATCTTATGATTTGTTCTATACAAGCTATATATTTTATGGATACTTCAGTAGGAGTGTAAAAAGTTTCACAGAGTTTAATAAATATTATACAAAAAACGTTACAGGATTAATATGCTGTACCTCTCTCTAGGGATTTTCAAATGCTCGGCTTTTTATTATAGCGCTTTGAAAACGTGCACGTTTTTGCACGTGTAATACTGACAGATTTTCATTTATATATTGTTAGAAATCGGATGCGGTTAACGTTTTTAAAAGAAATCACGATAAAACACATATCGTCTATATGATTCTAAACTATATGGAAAGAGATAGTATGTAATTGCAATAAGTGATATACAACGACGAGTTCACTAACAATATATTATTAAAGATTTTGAGAATGTTTTTTTTAAGAATAAACTTTCTTTGTATTTTGTTTTATTACTAGTAGACTGATCATGTAAAATTATTGTTGGGTTATTGTAATAGAAGAAAATTATATAAACTGCTCATTACTAGGCCTTACTGCTACCTTTTTTTACCTTCACATGGTATCACTTACATAGCATGGTAGACAGTTAACTTTAACTGTTACTGAGTTAAGACGCTGTTCTCCGCTTGGCGTCCAATTCTAGAGACATTGCTGCGAAATTGCTAACTTAATGTCAATTAATATAATAAATTATATGTTATTTATGAAATTTATTTATATTTACCTTTTACAATAAAAAGTCGTTAACATTAATATTTTAGCTTGCTCGTGCTTTTAGCACGCTGTATGATAAATTTACATATAACATGGTAAAAAAACTATTACTATAGAAAATCTCTATATATATATTTGTAAATAAATCCTTATATATATATTTACAAATATATATATATATTTCGGCACACGTTTCAGTGCTTTCCATTAGTATCCGAAATACATCAAACCAACGAAGCAGGAAATGATGAATTCATCGCACTGACAGCTGGTTGGCGTTACGTTATGTCCCATTTGGCCGAATACATAGGCTGTCCTATATCGGTGTTAAGATAATATTAATGAATTTTAGTAATTTATTATTTATTCTTTTATAGAAATATAGTGAGACCAGTCGTGGCGCAGGCGGCACAAAGTGTGACCGTAAAATCGACTGGTTGTGAGTTCGATCCCCACTCGAGGAAATGAAATGTTTATTTAAATTTATATTTTTATTTCTTCGTTCTGGTGTCGAGGTATCAGCTTCACGCTGTATCCCGCACACAGCAGGGGCAAAGGGGACTTAGTGTTAAGTCACTCTTTTCCCCACTTTCCGCCGAAGGCTCGATACTAAAGCGATGAAATGAAAAAAAATATTAATTTAAATAAAATTTTAATTTCCTCGAGTAAGCATCGAATCTTTTTTTTTTTCGAATTGACAGCGTCAACGGGCAGGAAAGGATCGAACCCATAACCAGTCGCATTTATAGTCACACGCTTATGCGCCTGCGCCACGACTGGCCTCAACTAAAAGATAATTACTGTATAATTTTTATCTACACTAAATAATGATGTCACGCATTTCGGTTATTAACAATATAAGCTCGTAATTAAAGCAAACACGTTTAATTAACAAGTACGTATTTTAAATACATCCGCAACTCATTACGACATTTCATTATTTAAACCGTAAATTTGCACATTGTAAATAAAGAAATAATTATATTATGTTGGCCAAAGTCGATTTTTACGCTTTTAGGTTGTACCTCAAAAGATAAAAATAGAAATATTGAAAAGGTTCATAAAAAAAAATTATAACCTTATATTTTATAGATCAATTCTTACAAAATGAGTGCATCTGCACTCAATTTATAAGAAATAACCGCAAACTGCAACCGCAAACTTAAGTTTATAAGCTTTTATATATTGTACGTTACAAAAATTGCCGAAACAATTTTGTCACCCTTATGTTTAAGCATATTTTTAAAAGTATTATCATCTTCATTAAAATAATATCATCGTCAGTTACGATGATTTATTGATGATGATAATTTGTTTGGATATTTTGCTATTGTAGATACCAAAGTTCTATATCTGACTATCTAAGGGTTAATATTGTTGCAAAATATATTTTTTTTGCATTTTAACATACTTAATTAGTATTTAGTAACTTATACAATAACATCTCACAATAAAAGATAACAATGCAAAAAAAATATCAAAATGCATACTATTAAATAATGCAAAAATCTCGCTTGAGCGAACATTGAATTTGACCAATAAAAGAGTATTTGCTAAAATGCAGCGTGCACAGCCGAGTGCGGTGAACTATCCACTGATACAGAATAAATATCTTTAGCTCGGCGCAGAGACGTTGACTGAATTGAAATCAGGGTATAAACAAGTCTTGGAAGTCTAGAATTTCTTTGTTGGATTGTTTTGCTTAGGTTGTAAAAAACAATCTTCTCTTGTATGTAAAATAACATAGAATACTTCTTATATTGTATACGTTTACATTTTCTGTGAGATATAGTTTAATTTATGAAAGTTTTGTTTGAAAGCTTTATAAACGGAGTCAGTAAGTGTAGGTAGCACCATGTAGGATGAATTAATATGGTACTTAACAGGGTAGGCAGAGGGAACCTATTGTTAAGCGATTCTATTCTTATTAAGACATTTCCGTTCCCCCACATTCCGTCGAATTTTAAAGAGTGGCTGAACTCAACGCCGTGGTTTGACACGTTACCAAAATGAAAAGATGAAACTATTAAATATTTCATTTCTTCGATTGAGAATTGTATCCACGACCTGTCGCGATTACTGTTAATAACTTTAAAATCATAAAACATTTATTATCGTATTCTGAAATAATATATTTCAGAATCCCATATAAAAAGGCTTAATTTGTCATTTCCGATGGCCGAACAATTTAGATTCCGGACGTTTCCTATTTGGATAAGAGCCGGTTCAATTTAAGAGTTTCCATATAAACTCAAAATGTGTTAGGTAGAATCACTTCTGAATATGAGGATGCATATGGAATGCAAATCTTATTTTATTGGAAACCACATATTTTTAGTAACATTTCTTTAAAGTGGACGATGAAAAATAATACATGCATATTGGATGTTATTTTAATTTAAAATCAGGTTATACTATATATATTATACTTATGATGTTTCAAACGACTTCACTTATCTAAAAATAATGTGTTTGAGATCACATAGATAGATAATGACATAGATAATGACATAGATCTCGAAAAATACAAATAAAATATGATTAAATTGGTTTTCCACGAACTATCATTGCGTTATGTCAAATATCTCCCGCCTGTTTTGTGTTAAGACACCCCGTTAAATGGGGCTTTACGTCGAATTTTCCAGGCAATTCGTGTTAAGTGGCGCAGCTCAACGCCGTGCTTTTCTCTTGATACCAGAGCATAGAAATATTAATAAATAACGATCCATTGCCTTGAGTGGAAATCGAACTATCAACTATCACGTTACAGTCACACGCTTCCGTCAACATGAATTATCGACCTTCTACTATCTAATTATCGACATGTACTTTACACACAATCACTATACAACAATCACAAATCCTCATCTAAAACATAATTTTGAACGTTTCAAATCGTATTAAGCAGATACTCAGAAAACTAGCAAACTTGGTTGCTTACACAGTGATCTAATAATAAAATTTCAACGTAGAAGAGAGTAGCTGGTTATAACCACATTATTCACAACCATAACTTCATTGTTGTCGCCATGACTGATACGTGCATTGGATTCAAGTAAAATTCAGTTATTTAGTACTCGGCCAATTTCATAATACCGACGCTGCTCTGGAGGAAATTAAGGCCCTTTTGTGAGAAATACTAACTTGGTTAAACATCTATGTACGTTTTGAATGTGTAATATCGTAATATGATTACAGCGTGGGTGGTTTTGGTAGTTCGCGACTCTTAGGTTTGAGGTTTGTGATATTTTAAGGATAATTAGCGTTTTGGGCCTAATTTAAATTTGAATATTAAATTATATAAAATATAATCTTATTTTTATATTTTTGTCAATTATGATCGTAATAACGTAAAAGTTTTTTCGCTCTGGCAACAAGGCAAAAGCCAAGGCATTCAACGCGCAATGCCTTGAAAAATTCGGCAGAAAGTGGGGAACAGAGTCTCTTATCACATAATCACTTTGTCTACCCTGCTGTGTACGGGATACAGCGTGAAACTATATAAAAAAATATAATTAAAAAAATATATAATGATCGTAAAAGCAGGACACTTTTGACATTTAATTTGGTTTTATTTAAACTTTTTACAATATATTCTTACGAGCTATGGAATAATCTTTTCTATAATAGTTATTTAATTAAGATTCGATAGTTAATTATTCAATATAAATACAACAAATTAATATCAATTAAGACATTATAGTACTGTCTCGTACTTTACACCAAACATTAAATTTATGTATGAAAACAATCGGCACCTTGTTACAATATACATTGATATATTGTATTCCTGGTCATTTCTACAGAACGAAATTTAATTCAGTTAATTTAAAGAAAATATTGCTATATTCATATTTATAAATATAATAACATAATAATTACTATCTATTTGTAAAATATATTATTGCAGCAGTCGACTTAGCGCTGGGGCAAAAGGTATGACTGTAACGCGCCGGTTGTGTGTTCGATCCGCACAAGAGTTAATATATTATTATTTATTCATATTTTAATTTTTTCGCTCTCGAATCGAGGCAAAAGCCCGGCGTTGGAAAATTTTGGCGGAAAGCGGGGAACGGAGTGTCTTAACACTAGGCTCCCTCTGCCTACTCTGCTGCGTGCGGGATACAGCGTGAAGCTGATTTTTTATTTTATTGTATAAATTCAAAAATATACAAAATATACTTCCGATCATTTATTTAAATTTATATATTCCCATTTCTTTGCTCTGGTGTCCAGGGAAAGCGCGGCGTTGAGTTCTGCCACTCAACATGCAATGCTTCCAGAATTCGGCAGAAAGTGGGGAACAGAGTGCCTTAACTAAGTTCCGTCCGCCTACCCTGCTGTGTGCGGGATACAGCGTGAATCTGATTTGATTTCGATTTTTTACTTCCGAAAAAATAAGAGACTTGTATATTTGTATATAACATTACAATTGTGAACATAGTTTTAACGCCATCATAGTAGCCTTATACATCAGAGTTCATTACAAACTTTGTCACTGCGATATGACTACTGTGTTTGATACAATAGGTAGTTGTTGAAAAGTTGTACAAGTTCCAGAATTGATGCATCTGGACCAATATTAGTTAAGTTATCTAAAGTGAGGATTGTTATAAGTTTGTTGCTTTCATGATATATTGATAATTTTCTTTTATTTTATTTATTTAAATAAGTAAGTTATATTATAACATTTATTTTAATTACTTAGGATAGCGAGTAGACTTTTTTTTATGGAAAAGACTAGGCAAACGAGCGTTCGGGTCACCTGATGGTAAGTGATTACCGCCTCCCACGACACCGTGCAACACCAGAGGAGCTACAGGTGCGTTGCCTGCCTTTAAGGTGGGTTGGGTTACTGACTATTAAAAGTAGCGTGTTCGTTAATCCACACCCTCCTCAATTTTATAATAAAAATAATTTAAATGTGCGTTGTGGAGATTGGCCCCCACAAACCAACTTTAAGACGGACAGACCAATTTTTTTAAATCATTTCTTTCTGGTTCAGTATCTATATTAACTATATTATATACTTGATAAAACGCAGTCCTTTTGAAATCATATACAGATACTTCTATTTTATTTATTTGTATAGATAAAATGTTACCGTGTTTACTATTATTATTATATTGGTATTGTCTATGATAAATATTATCTATATTCTTTGACAATTTCTTGCTTGCAATTTTACCGTCCAAGAAAAATGTAGCTGTCACTTGACATATAAAATTTTTGTGTAATGAAAATAAAACAGTTTCATCAAAATGCTAGTCTACAAGGAGCCCGAGGAAAAGTGTATACATAAGATCATTGGTTATGGAGCAATTATGTTTCTACTATTGTATATTATAAGGCTTATTAAATATCTAGGAAAACGCGACGTTTTAGAAAATGACAGAGGTGCCCGAAAATCACGTGCCAATATCAATCCTCGTGGAAACGCTGAGAAGAGATCCAAGAGTCGTCACAGAAATCGGCGACGTCATAAAACTGTGCCTGATCAATGTCCACAGAACTACTGTAGCTGCTCTTGCTCTTTTCACGACCAACAATAAATATCCTCTTCTTCTTGTATCTTCTGCGAAATATACTTCCTCGAAGTCGCTCAATCGAAAACTTTCTAAAGTGATAACCTAATTAAAATATTGAAGTTAATGTATTGTTATGTCAATGTAAACTTTAGCGTAAGCGATTAAAAGTTTTAAAGAAGAAATTTCGAGTTTACAAATTATGTGATGCCTGAAAAATGACGAGTCAGTGTTAAAAGATGGTCCCCTTTTGATAAGTATTTTTAAAGGGTACCTGATCTTGCGAAAATCTTTTTCGTTTAAAATTTTCAATGCTTAAACTTTTCACAAAACAGTTGAATCATCTCTTAGTATTATAAAGTTTAAAGTTTAGTTTATTAACTTATAAAATTTATCCTTTAAAGTTTTATTCGTAGTTTGATATAAATTACTTTATAGATAGCTGGTGAGGTAGACTCAGATAGAACAAAATTATTTAGTTTAAAATTAAAGGTTTTGTTTACTTTAGAAACTTTATACCCTACTAGACTAAAAGTTAAAATTATTAGAATCTCATCTACGTTATTCACTTGCTTCTTTTTTTAGCTTCCCGGTGTGTCTCGCAAATAACAGGCAGATGGAACCTGAGAGCCTAGTCTTAAGATACTCTGTTTCCAATAACACACTTCCGTTCCCCACTTTCCCCTGAATTCTAAAGGCATTGAGTGTTGAGCGGCGGGATTCAACGCCGCGCTTTGCTTCGTTACCAGAGCGGGGAAATGAAAATCTCTATATATAATAAGACAGTAAAAATATTTTGTCTGTACATTTAGTAATTTTGACTGAAATGGATAGAGGGACACTTAAAAAGAATAATAGAAAGCAAAAAGATTTTTTTGAATTTCTTGTCTGTCTGTCTGTCTGTCGACATATTTTTGTCCGCATTTTTATCTGAAAGTACTGAACCAATTTACTTAAAAGTTTCACCAATTGCTTTGTTTTAACTCAACTTAACTACTAAAGTTTGGTTCATCAAAATCGGTTCATTGAAAAAAAAGTTATCGTCATTTGAATGTACTCAAGGCATTAGTTTGCCTGCGAACAAACGTTCACAATAACAATATAGCAATCGCGCTGGTAAGATTCCTGGCTAAAGAATGACATTCGAAACATCTTGATTATATGACGGTTGATAAAAATATATATTTTTGAAGCACTATTATACAATATTTTATACAATAAAGTAAACAAAATTGAATTGTTAGTGGAGATTACCTTCATAAATCATAGCAGTTAAGTAGAAATCGCAATTAATTCAACATAGATATAAAGAACGATTTGATCGTCAAAGAGATATCAAGCAAATACATAGATTTTGTGGTTCGTTCGTTCGTTTGAAATAAATCTATATAAAAATGCCTAAAAACATCCTTTCTACGTGTACTCTGTAATAACTACTGTAATTTAAAAACTGTACAGGAGTTAATATGCAAACATTACAGTTATTTTACAAAGAATATTATGAATCCTTACCCAAATCAATAATTTTACATTTAAGACTGTTTCTGAAGCAGTACATTAAATTATTAAGTAACATCAGCATATTTAACAGAGCTTTAAAAAACATAACATAGATAAAAAGAACGTAATGTTACAAAAATATATACATATAATGAATAATCAGCTTTACGTATATTTTATGAATATCAAATATCAACATTGGTCATATTTTTTAGTTGGAAACAATCAAAAATTCTTATAGAAGTTACGATAATGTCGTAAAAAAATCATATTAGAATATTACAGATTAAAGTAATAAAAAAATCATATTAGAAGTCATTAGAGTTGTCAATCAATTCTGCTTATTAAATCAATAATCATGTTTTTTAAGCGGGCGAAGCCATGGGCGGGCCGCTAGTATTAAATAATTCATTCCCTTTAGTGGGAATCGAATCCACAGCCTGTCGCGCCCCTGCACCACGAGCAAGCCTCAAGTACTGCTTGTTTCTAATAGTATGCTTATGCAGAATATATAGAATACTAGCGGACCCGGACGCGGCTTCGCCCGCTTAAACTTTACGAATGCTTATAGATATATTTAGGAAATTGTTTGTGCAAATATGTAACTAATTTAAATAAAAAAATATAAGTAAACTTAAGTAACCATAGTATAATATTAATAAAAAAACTAAACAAAACCAGCTACATTATTAATAATTTTATCTCTTTCTGTCTTTCTATTTCCCCGAGCTAATATCCAGAATAACTGAACTAATTTTTATTGGACTTTCAGTGATAGATTTTACTGATTTACCCGGGAAAAATCTTTTTACTCGTTTTCCTTGCGCGCGTACATAGATACTATATGAAATAACTAAAGTCCTTTCTACATTAAATATGATAAGTTTTGC
>JAATLQ010032431.1:7196-22324 GCA_013421005.1 Heliconius erato x Heliconius himera
TGGCTAAAGAATGACGTTCGAAACGTCTGGGTTATATGATTGTTGATAAAAATATATATTTTTGAAGCACTATTATATAATATTTTATACAATAAAGTAAACAAAATTGAATTGTTAGTGGAGATTACCTTCATTAATCATAACAGTTAAGTTTAAGTCGTAATTAATTCAACACAGAGATAAAGAACGATCTTGAAAGAAATATCAAGTAAATACAAAGATATTTTGGTTGGTTCGTTGATATAATATATGTAACTAATTTAAAAAGTGTACAGGAGTTAATATGCAATTAATACAGTTATTTTACAAAGAATATTATGAATCCTACAACCTAAATTAAATTATTCACTGACATCAGCACATTTAACAGAGTTTTAGAATTATGATGAGACGTATATTATATAGGTAAAAAGAACATAAAGTTACAAAAATATATACGTGTAATACATAATTAGCTTTATGTATATTTTATAAATATCAAATATCAACAATGATCGTATTTTTTTATTTAAAACAATCAAAAATTCTTTGACGATAATGTCGTAAAAAAAATCATATTAGAAGTCATTATAGTTGTCAATCGATTGTGCTTATTAAATCAGTAATCATGTATTTTAAGCGGGCGAAGCCGTGGGCGAGCCGCTAGTGTTATATATATTATTATATCATATTTTACTTCGTGCTATAATATAATTTTAAATAGTTCTAGAAAATCTTTCGAAGTTATTTCTAAAGATTAGTGTGTACAAACGTACAGACAATCTTCGTCCGTCGTTTTTCTTCTTCGACGTCCTATTATTTTAATAAAAGAAAAGTGACCCCAGAATATATTTGAATATACATATATATTCCACATGCAGACGGGGTTCCGTTACGTTTTATTATGTTTGTAAACATATATGAATACTAACAGGTGAGACGTCCCGCTCGAGCGGCGAGCGCGAGCGGCCCCGCACGGCGCCCGCGCTGGAGCCCATGCTGGCGCTGTTTGAGAGGGAGCTCATCGACCTGCTGCGCACCGCGCCGCGCTGCACCATACCGTTCAGCAAGTTGGTATTTTGTTTTGTTTTGTTTGTATCTCTTTGATCGTTTTAGCCATATTTTGATTGATTTTTTATTTTATGTTTGCACTTTTATATTTTACTAATTAATATTGATTTTTAATATCTTTAATGTTATCTTGAATTTGTAGAAGTTAAAATATATACATATTTTTTTAAGTTAGGAATATTTATTTGTATACACAAAAAATAAAGAGAAACACTAAGTATTTAATGGTTTATATTCTTTGCAGACTTATACCAGCTTTTCATCATCATTTTGGTCGCCAATGTCGTGTTGCTGATTATGGATTTACCAAGTTGCCTGACCTTCTGGCGGCTCTTGGCAACATAATCGTGGTTAGATTATATACTATAGAATTTATATAACATGATCATTATTCTTTGAATATCATCTAAATTGCCTTATTTTTTTTCAGGTCTTGGGTTCTGGATCGTATCGTGTGATTACTATATCAGCTGCAGCACAAGGAAAACGCTGGACTACAGATCTTCTAAAAATATTGAAAGCTCAACCCGGTCGCACAATTTCCCTACGTGAAATTCCCGATTTATATCAAGCTGTAATCGGCCGAGCTTTCTCTACTGTAGACTACGGAGTGTGCACCCTCGAGGAGCTAATGGATAGAGTGACGCCGCAAAGTATCATCATAAACCTCGACGAGACCGTATCGCTACCACGCCCGACCCCCACCCCCGAGGAGCGAACCCGCACCGTCCAATTCGCCGTTCAAGCCGTGGAGTTGCTCTGCTACACGCCCAACCTGAGAATGGAATTCTCCAGATTCGTCCCCGCCTATCACGCCCATTTCGGGCGACAACTTCGCGTGGCGCACTACGGCTGCGTCAAGCTGGTGGAGCTGTTCGAGCTGATACCCGACGCGGTCACCGTGTACTGCGAGGCCTCGGGGGAGCGCAGCGTGCGCCTGTCGCTGCGCGCGGCCCAGGCCGTGATGGCGCAGCGGCTGAAGAGCATCGCGCCCGTGCCGCTGTCGGCCTTCTCGGCGGAGTACGCGCGCCAGTTCGGCGCGGCGCCGCTGCCCGACGTGCTGGACGCGCCCTCGCTGGAGGCGCTGGTGTACGCGGCGGGCGGCTGCACGGAGCGCGGCGTGGTGCGCGCGGGCGGCGCGGCGCGCTGGGCCGGCGCCGCGCTGTGCGCCTGCGCCGTGCTGTCGGCCGACCGCAGCGTGGCGCGCGGCTCCACCGAGGAGTACTTCGTGTCGGCCTTCCGCGCGCTGGCCGGCGCCGAGCCCGACGTGCCCGCGCTGGCGGCCGCCGGCGTGCTGCACGCGGCCGAGCGGCGCGTGCGCGTCACGGCCGCGTGGCGCGCCGTGTGGCGCGTCGCGCAGATACTGGCGGACCGCGAGCCCGACTGCCCCCTGCCCGCCATGGAGATATTCCTAGAGTTCATGAAGCGCTACGGGCCCTCGTTTCCACACGCTGAATTGGGTTTGTGTTTTTTTTTATTATTAAATTTAAATAATGTTGACGGTTTTATGAGCTTTACTTGTCATCTATGGAAGAAATTATTATATTTTTATTTTGAATCAGGTGTGGAGGGCGCAGTGAGGTTCCTGCAGCAGCACAGCGCGGTGTTCAGCGAGGAGGGCGGGCTGTGGCGGCTGCGCGAGGGCGTGTCGCTGCCACCGCGCCGCGACGCGCTGCGCTGCGCCGTCGAGGACTACTCCGTGCACGACACGCCGCCTGGACAGAAGGTATGGGCCAGCTTTTTTTTATTGTTGTTTTATAATATCGAGGTTAAATTTCTTTAAAAAAACGTACAAGAATTTAAACGTAACGGGACTGATATTCATACCTCGTTGAAGTCACTAAAATATTTTGACCACTAATACACATAACACATATGTTGTATCTTTTTTCCCACATATAACATGATAGACAGAGGGAATCCTAGTGCCAAGACACTCCGTTTCCGCTTTCCGCCCAATTTTTAAGTTATTACATCTTAAGTGATGAAACTAAAAGCGTCACTTTGTCTACCATAGCAAATAAATGAACATTTATGCCCCCGATCGTAAATCCCACAACCTTAGTAATCTATAGAGCATTATTTTATGCTTAGAATTTATAATAATGTTATTTATTACATTTAATAATAATTTGAAGCTTAAAACTACTTTCGTTATATAAAAATTTATATAACGAATGTTTGTTCCTATTTTATATATCTCATTGGTTTCTGATTAAAAGTGAACTTCAATCTAAACAGATTGTAATACAACAATTTAATGATTTAATGTAGATTTCTGTACTTCAATGAAAAAACTTTAATTTTTTTTTTAAATTAATCTAACTTAAAATATTTGAAGGGTTCGCGCGTATTCGAATCGCCTAAAACGAATATTTGGTGCTCGCCGCCTGCCAGTGCTCTACCAGCGCCCACCGCCCTGCTCAGCCAAGACAATAAACGTAAGTTGTGTCATTGAAAATGTATCTGTTATATATAATTATATAAAAAAAGGAAAAATATAATAGAAAAATATAATATTACGTCCTTTTCTCATAGCAGGGTAAACAAAGGTAATTTTGAAGTTAAAACTCTTAATCCTAAAAAATAATAGCCTTAAAAAGGGGCAAAATTTGGTATTAAAGCTGCTAGTTCAAATTAAGTATCAAATGAAAGGTCTCTGTCTAAGCTAAGCCTGAATTTCAGAAACAGCTCAAGACCTCCATTTTTTGTACGGAACCCTCGGTATGCGAGCCCGACTCGCGCTTGTCCGGTTTTTCTTTTTCATTGTCCTTGTCACAGCTGATCTCATTAGCGAGACTTTCTCTACCTAGTGTAACGTCCATATTAAATAAAATTTCTTTTTTTAAATTTAAATTGACGTCAAATTACTCATGACCTACGTCACACTTCCTGACCCCCTCTTTAAAACAGCCCCTAACAAAAAAAAATCCTACACAATATTGCAGGTCGTACACGATTGGCGGCCCAGTTCGATGCCGCCTAAAGCATATCCCACCTATCAAGCATTCCAAGGAAGCAAACAGTACGAGCTATGCATGTATACATTTAAAAAAAAAAAAGTAAACATGAAGAAATTAAAAAAAAAAACAAAAACAGTGAACACGAAGCCGCAACGAATTTTGTCATCCAGACTAATGAAAGTGTCCTAATAATTGTGATGTCTATAACAATAATGTTTTAGATGGCGTATATTTTTGTGTGTTTTATTAAATTTAAGTCTCAGGCGTTCGATAAATGTTCGGTGCACATATTTGTGTGTGTGTGTGTGTGTGTGTGTGTCTATATGTGTGTGTGTTTGGGGAATTATTTAAATTTTTTTATAATACATTGTTTATGTGCTTTACGCTTATGGGGTTGCCTGAAATTTATGATAATATTTTCCTAAATTTTAAACAACCTCTGTTTTGTTTTTTTTAAATTTGAGAATCTGTCTCGCTAGTTTCGTATGTGTGTCAACAGGCTTTATATTTTTATCTGTTTTACACACACGGTTATAAATGGAATAAAGTTTTTTTTTAAATTGGAATTCGCGAGATAGGCTCTTAAATGCGGTAATTTATTTTCTTTTGTATACAATAATATTGATTTGGAAATCGTCAAGACTCGCATTACATATCATATTAAAATGGCGTCTGATAAGAATATTTAATTTTACGCACTTGTAACATTTTTCGAACGCTGCCGCTCTAATATAATAATAATAATTAAAATGTTAATTTTTTTTTAGAATTTTATCCACTGATATTTGATCTCCAATGATTTGTACAAGTACACTTTAATTTGGCTTTATATGACTTAGTATAAATTCACTTAGATTTGTCGAATGCCACTATCGAATTTATTATTTTAAGACATTTTTTAATTATCTGTATGTAAATTTCTTTTTTTTTAATGTCGGTCGGTGCCTCCATAGTTCAAATTAGAGATCGGCCTGGGTCCCGACGGTATTCTATCATTTCTATTCTATTCTTGGTAGGTTTTACCTGTAGCCATTTGAAATATTAATAATATAAATGTAGGAATTCTTACTACAACTGTAAATCACAATGTAAGAGTCAATTATAGATGTTCAAATGTTTTTTATAAATATATTGCTTTTTTTATAGGATATGCTTGTGCCTGAAGTGCAATGATGTTATTTTATAAACTCTCTCCATCATTTCCTAGTTCCACATTAATAAATTTAGCATATATTTTTTATAAGAGATTTCTATTTTCTAGGATGTTGGTGATGATTTTTTTTTTAATTTCGCGGCCAGTCCAAAAATTTGTTTCGAACGACTGCCGCCATTATTTTAATTAGTATTATTATTATTATATAAATGTTATTATTTAATACTGTGACTTATCGCTAAGGTCAAATAATATTTAAAACGAAAAAAAACCGTTATGTATTAAGAGTTACATGAGGCGTTAGTGTAAGTAAATGTGCAATCATTTATTTAACTATCTAAATATATGTGATATTCTAGTACCAATAAATGTGTTACATTAAAAGTTCAAAATGTTGTGCTAACTATGTGTGTGTGGGTGTGTGTCTAATGACTGAGTGGGAGGGCGTTACTATGAAATGTCTAATTAGTTCAATTTCAAAATGTCCACTTTTTAAATATTTCTATATATATAGTAAATGTAAATGTGTCCATACAATTTTGTGTGTAGAGTAGCCAAAAAACATTTAGATTTTTATGTATTAAATTTAAATACAAATGTTGAAATTACTTCTTTAGATAATAATAAATATGCAGGCAATTAAGGCCTATTAAGGTAACGTTGGTTCACATGTAACATAAAATGTGGTGTAATTGAAATATTTAGTTTTAATTAATTTCAACATGGAAAAAAAATCATATATTTAATCATTTTTCACAACAAGATCAATTTGACATTTTTAATAAATATATTTTAAATAATTGCCACCGGAAGGTATTTTGAGACTGAACCCATGGTTATTTTAGAAATTAGACATGAAACACGCAAGCGTATAAAGAAAATCAAACACACAAATTTAATGTGAAATCGAAAAAAAAAAATATTTTTATGTATAATATGTACATACATATCTTATTGATTGGTACAATAAATAATAATAATCAATAAGCACATTTATTTACGATGTTGATAAATAAATCGAATTATAGTGTATCGATATTGATGTGGAACTCTGATAATATTATAATTATTATATTATATTATGTTCATTATTTACCACTTTTCTATAATAATAACCGTAGCTATGTGAGCAGGCCCTTGCATATGATGTCTATGTATATATGATTTAATGCAATAATTGTATTTTTTAACATTTTTAAAGTGTTATTCCGCAATATGGAAAGACAACAAGTATTTTTAGAAAATTTATGAAAAATTGAACGCGACGGAATTTGGTTGCGCCTCTGAAGAAAACGTCTAAGCGTTTTAATCTCTATTTGAGCTTGTATGGCTTAGTGAAAAGGGTTTGGAAGGATTCCAAGGGCGCGTTCAAATTCCGGTACGTTCTAATAACTTATGATTTTTTAAAAATAATTGTATTGTTTTTATATATTTATTTATAAACACTGCCAGTCTGCATTTGAAATGTTTCAAATCAAACTACCTGTCCAATAAATATAATATATTATTCTGCTGCAAATTCTATTTAAGTGATTTTATCTTTGTGACAATATATTGAAAAAAAAAAAACTTATTTAAACGAAGTTCGATTCTATATGCGCAAAACATCTGTGAATTGAATTTCTAAAGACTGTAGCGGATAAGTTAAGTACTTTTAAGCTAATGTTGTTTTTACTTTTATGACCAATAATAAAGTTTTAAATTTATAAGCGTAAGATAGTTTTAAGATTTCCAAGTACAGTAAGTGGAGACGTTTGTGTTTTTGTCCTGCGTCTTCGTCGTTCTGTGATCCTTAATTTCTTGTTATAGTTCCAACTAGTGAATCTGTGTTCGTACGGAAATTGTATCTCGTCGTAATTGCATGAAATGAATGTAGCGTTGGAAAATAAATGTTATTTTTTGATATATTTCTTTTATTTTTATTGCTAATTCTAATAATATTGTAAATGTGAAAGTTTGGGAGGAAAGATATTTGTTCCGCCGCCACATAAAAAGTACTGAACAGACTTACAATGCACTACTGAAACTATACAGCAATATAATATAGACTCAGAATAACATAAAAAATACAATTTATGTAAAGATTTTGTAAAATTAGGCAATAGCAATAAATTTAGGAATGTGTAGCTGTGGATTGGTCCCTGTTATTAATTACTGATTGATTTTGTTTCTTAAAATTAATATTAAAAAAAGTATGAGTTGGACTTGCACTTGCAGGGCTACCATTATCTATAAATATATGTATATTTTATTCTATTTTTTAGTTCTTGTTATTATAGTTGCAACAAAATTATCTGTGAAAATTTCAACTGCCCAACATGGGATAACTTAGTTTCAATAATCAGACTCTTATTAAAACTCCCCTTTTTTACCTTTTGGGTATGGAACCCTAAAAAGGTAAAATCTTTTTCAATATCGTCGTGTTGTATTCGGCCAATATCGTATTCGATATTATTCGGTTATGGTGCCAAATACATTCGGTTCGATTATTTTTATTTAATTATTATTATAAAAAAAATAAGTCTCACTTAATGCTATGTCTATCTCCTTCGCATGAGCGGAGCGGTATCAAACTGGACACGCATATTCACCCGCTGAGAACGATGATATATATATATAATGAATACCAAACAAATATTCGGTGCATCTCTAATTATTTTAGTTACATAAATCAACAAATACAACCTTTTGCACTAAAACCTTTATTGCAAGATAAACATAATGTATCTACTTATATATTAACATGGTTTAAGACACTCATTTGGTTTGTTCAGATAGAGGTCCGTGACGTCTTTCCCAAATCATACGATGTTTTTGTTTCATGTAGGCTTTCCTAGCATCTGCATATGCTCCTAGATCACCATCTATTGGATTAAAATAAGCAAAATGATAAATTTTCGCTGATAGGTCATTAATATTGTAGAAATCTTATAAATAAAGATCAGAAGATTTGTTAAGCATTACTATAATTATTATGTAAATCAGCTTCAAACTGTATTTCGCTCACAGCAGGGTACACTAAGAGAACCTATTGTAAAGACATTAGAGTGAAGAAATGGAAATATAAATAAATGTTTTATTTTCTTGTGTGGGATCAAATCCATAACCAGTCGATTTTACAGTCACATTTTATGCCCCTGCACCACAATTGGCCTCAACAATTTATAAGTTTTTATTAAGAAAAAAAAATTAAAGATTAGAATTTATAAATAAAAAAATTATAGTATGTAAATAAACACTATCAAAATTAGTTTATAACAGAAATGATCTTTTACGAGTTAAAAAACCTACATTTAATAAACCAGGCTTCTTCAGCTGCTTTATATCTTTCCCATAGAGGTTTGCAAGTGGTCAAATGATCTGGTGTCTCAAACATCATACAATCTTCATAACGCATGCGAAGAATGCTCAAGATCTCAGAATCAACAGCCCTATAACAAAAAAAAGTGTCAATTTTAATTTAAACAAAATGTTTTAGTTAAATTGATCCAAACATATTCAAATTAAAATTGATAAGTTCTACATATATGTTTATAAAGAAAAAAATAACCTATCGCGCTTAAACTGCGCGTTGGCTTCGAAATCGCAGACGACATCATCCGTATGGCATTGGTCGATGGTAGGAACACGGCGGAACTGCCTGTGATACCAAGGGTACTTTTTCTGGTTAGGTTCCACAACACTCTCTGCAGCACAACAATCATTATATTAGCAACAAACTTACATAACAAGAAAAATATTTAGTTAAAGCGATATACCTCGGAACCATGTCACTGGGGCGTCTATAGTGTTATATACGGCGTTGGCGAACGCTCTAAATACATTGTCGTCGGGGGGATACTCTCCCTTTACCATTTTGATTAGAATCTTATAGATGCCCTACCAAAAAGGACATTCAATAATGAAAATTTGACATTTCTTAGAGCAATAGTATTGACACTGACAACTCACAGATTCGGATCACCACAGATAAATCAAAAAGATATCTACTTTTTAACGCTTAAAATTATATGAATAAATTATTAAAACTATAGACAGAGATTCCAGGGCCCCCAGACCTATGTCATTTTAGCAAAACTGAAATTTTGAGGATTAATAGTTCAATATTTAGTTAAGACTGTATGCGTACTTACTAATGAAAGAAGGCCCTTTCAGAGGTAACCCTAATTTAACTACATATTAGACTAATTGTCCTCAAATTTTCAGCTTTGCTAAAATTATGTAGGTTGGGGGACCCTGGAATCTTAGGCTACTAGCTTAATTGCTTATCAAAGAAAAAGTTTTATTAAACTTACAACTAATTGACATACATAAAGTTAGTATAAAAACTAACACATATTTCATCCCAATGCAAGCACAGATATATACATAATTGAAGTTCAGTTTTTAGTTTATAGTGCTCCGAGTGCGCCAGATGAGCACTAATAACTGCATCACTGTCACGTTCTTTGGAGTGCACGATTAAAATTGAAAAAATATTTGCCATATAAACATGTTACACAGAGATCGTATTAATTTGGGTTCCGTATTTTATAACGAAAAAAGGAACCCTTATCCTTTACCCATCCGTCCGTCCGACTGTCCGTCTGTCTGTCTAGAGTCGTTATCCCAGGAACGCTTGGAGATATCGAGTTGAAATTCAAACCATATACAGATTTACGATCCCATGACTTCCTGAAAATATTTTATTTCTACATTTACTTAAAAAAAAGATATGGCCGCTAATATCGCGAAAAACGTGTATGCGACACTATCAAGGGAATTAAAATTAATAGGGTACTTCCAGTTGACCTAGAATTATACGTTCCACAATTCTAACATATAAAATTTAGCGTTTTAAACTGTTCTGGTCCGAAAACCTATTTAATTTCAACAACATTAACTCTCCAAATTATTGTTATGTG
Source organism: Heliconius erato x Heliconius himera (assembly GCA_013421005.1). Taxonomy (NCBI): domain Eukaryota; kingdom Metazoa; phylum Arthropoda; class Insecta; order Lepidoptera; family Nymphalidae; genus Heliconius; species Heliconius erato x Heliconius himera. The sequence goes on from JAATLQ010032431.1 coordinate 17,267, forward strand.
TTCGTTTCGCGTTCGTGTTTCATTTTTTTTTCTGAGATTATAGGTAACATCTTTTATAATTCATTTAATTATTTCAAATTAAAAATAATTATTTTATTGCAAATAATAATATAATTATCGTTAGTTTGATTTAATTAAAATATCTATTTTCCAAGCTTTTATTTAGTTTCACCTGTCCCGATGTTCGTATGTTTGTAAACAAATCTTGCAAGATAAATCTCACAAACTTCCCAATGTCTGGTTGAGCTAATATTTGGCATCTTTATTACCCGTGACAATAAGTTTAGTTTTGTTGTTAATCCAATATGGCCGCCGTAACAAAATAGCACCATACATATTTTAAAATAATAAACCCAAAATGGGTATCAAATGAAAGGGCTTTAGTTGAAGAATTAAATGTATAATACAATAAAGAACGCAAATCCAACATGGCTGCTAGTGTAAAATGGCAGTTTGCGTACTTATTTTTGTTCAGCAAACCCAAAATGGGTATTAAATGAAAGGGAGACGAATTTTATTTCATTTAATACTTTGGTTTTAGTAATCAGACTCTGATGATGCAGTTCGAAGATGGCCATAGGCCTCAGTAATTAAATAACACAACCTCATCGAATTTAAGTTCGTATGATTCGTCTTAACGAATACTTTGGTGCTAAATGGTCATCAGGGTCCTATGATGTGGCTGGAAAATGTCCACAGGAACTCGGTAATTAATAGGGGCAACACCGTCAAGTATGGGCTCGTATGGTTCGTGTTAACGAGAACTTTGGTGCTAGATAGTAACCATGGCCTGATGACGGATATGGAAAAAGTCCATAAGAACTTGGTAACTAAGCGACAGCATTGCAATCGAATTTCCTATAAGGGTTCCATTTTTACCTCTTTAGGTACGGAACCCTAAAAAAGGAACATCCGGAACCGAAAAGAAAACTGGAATATGTTCCGAAGCCGGAATGGAATAGCTGGAACATGTTCCTCATTTTTACCATTTTTAAAGTGTTATTCCACACTTAGAAAAAAAAAATACTTATTTATGACACGTATAAAAATGTTAACGTAACGGGACTCGAACCCGCGCCTCTTGGAAACCGACCAGGAGCTCTGACTACTAACCCATACGTTTTCATCAAGATACGTCGAAATTTGTTACGCTTGTTACAACTTATTTATGTTGTTAGCATCTCATCAAATATAATTAAAAATAAAAAATAAATCAGCTTCACGCTGTATCTCGCACACAGCAGGGTAGGTAGAGGGAACCTAGTGTTAAGATACTCCGTTCCCCACTTTTTGCCGAATTCTGGAGACACTGCTTGTTGAGTGGCAAAACTCAACGCCGCGCTTAACCTCGACACCAGAGCGAAGAAATGGAAATATAAATTTAAGTAAATATTTCATCTCCTCGAGTGGGGATCGAACCCACAACCAGTCGATTTTACAGTCACACCTCGTGCCACTGCGCCACGACTGGCCTCAAATTAAGCCCAAATATAATTACTAAGGATTATTGTCTGCCAAGAGATCGGCGTCTGATCTTATTTTAATGACATACATAAAACTAGAATTTAATACGTCAAAGACTATTGTGTTCGATATTAGAAAAAAAATATCTTAAACTGTAACTGTAACTTACTAAATCTATGACTTAATTATTTCATATTAAAATTCTAAGTACAATATTATGTGCATTAATTTCTCTTTCACCGCCGCTGTTAACCTCATCTCTTTACTAGTCACTTGTTCTTATAGCCCAAGATCCCAGGCCCGCCAGACCTGCGTCATTTTAGCAAAGGTGAAATTTTGAGGACTATTAGTCTAATATATAGTTAAGACTGTATGCGTACTCAATAACTTGAAAGTGGGGTATTTTCAGAGGTAGCACCAAATAAAGATACATCTCTGTCTGGGAGGATGATTGAGCCATTGGAATGGTCTAGGTATGGTATATATAAAATTAAAGTTTGATAGTATAACGTCGTTTGAAAAAGCTCTGGTAATAATAAATATACTTTTTTTTATATTATTTTGTAAACATTTAAATACCAGCGTTTCTACTTTAATGTAAGTGAGCGTGTACCTTAAATTGGGGTTATCGCTGAAAGGCCCACTTTCAAGTTAGTTAATACGCATACAGCCTTAAGTACATATTAAACTATTAATCCTCTAAGTTTCAGCTATGCTAAAACAAAATATTAACATATAAATCTACTTTGTTTGATATAAAAAAAATAAATCAGCTTCACGCTGTATCCCGCACACAGCAGGGTAGGCAGAGATAACCTAGTATTAAGTAAATCCGTTCCCCACTTTCTGCAGAATTCTGGAGGAAGGAAGGAAGAAATGAAAATATAAATTTAAATAAATATTTCACTTCCTCGAGTGGGGATTGAACAACAGTCCGCCACAACCAGTCGATTTTACAGTCACACTTTGTGCCTCTGTGCCACGACCGGCCTCTAAAAGTTGATACCCGGAAAGAAAACGGAACAGAACGCTTTAGCGGGTCTTAGTAAAAGAAATGCTAAAAAAATCATCATCTAATACTTATAATAAAATACGGATAAAATTATAAATACCCACATATATGCTTATTTACACAACATTGTAATGAATGGCAGTAAAATAATAATTGATTTTATACTTATTCATTTTATAATCATATAGAAGTTCCATTTGTATGCAGCCAGTTCTCATTTCAATGACTTTACGATACCTAACTGCTTACCTACGTGACAAACGTACATAGTAAACTTACCTACCTGTAGATAAATAATGTTATTTTGAAATTAAAATAAAGGTACTTTTACATAGTATATTTATAACATAAATTTTATTTACAAAAAAATCAGCTTTACGCTGTATCCCGTACAACGCGGTGTAGGCAGAGGGAACCGAGTGTTAAAATACTCACTTGCCCACTTTCCGTAGAATTCTGAAGGCATTGCGTATTGAGTGGCGCAACTCAACGACGTTTTGCCCCGACAGAATGAAGAAAATGAAAATATAAATTGAAATAAATAATTCAACTCCTCGACTGGATTGATGCCCACACACACAACCAATCGATTTTACAGTCACACTTTGTGCCCCTGCTATTTTATAAACCACACCATTCACTGCATTGCGCTTTGAGTGGCGCAATTTAACGCCGCGCTTTACCCCGACACCTCCTTTTTGTGCCTCCATATTTTACTATTTTTTTTCACGGTATAAAAAATGTACGTAGGCACAGTAGAAACATTCTACGCGAAATATATTTTATAAGATAAACGTATGGCTATTAATTTTACGCTGTCTCGTGCTCGCTACGAAACGTGACCGGCGCGAGGCGGAAAGTGCAGGATGTGGAAAAGTGAAAAATTTATAACATTTAGTAGAGCAACGGCGTTGTTGCGTTACACTGTGTACGAATGAACTGTGAAATGCAAATGGAATGTAAAAGAAAATGGAGCTTAGTTTCCATATTTTTATTAAATATTTACGTTATATATATGTTTCTAATAATTGTCATCCAGGCCAGTCGTGGCACAGGTGTGACTGTAAACGCGACTGATTGTGGGTTCGATTCCCACTTGAGGAAATAAAATATTTTTTTAAATTTACATTTAATATTTTCCACTCAGGTGTAGAGGAAAAGCGCGGTGCTGAGTTCCGCCTCAATACGCAATGTCTCCAGAATTTGGCGGAAAATGGGCAACGGAGTGTCTTAACATTAGGCTCCCTCTGCCTATCCTGATGTGACATGCCAAAGTTAAAATATATTTTAATTAAAGAAGGTATACGATAAAAAATGTATTTCTTATTCGTCGTCGTCGTTCGGATCACGTGAAGCTGAATTTTTTTAATGTTATAAATAACAGTATTTCATTTCATTTATTTGAGTGTATTTAAATTTATTGTAATTTATCGAAACGTTACAACAAATAGATACCTACTTACCTACTTTTAAGTTTTATTGGAATCAACTAATGCAAATTTGTTTAAATTTAATTTATCATATTAATTGAATAATAAATTCATTATTATATTTTAAATTCCTCAGCAATTGTACTTAGTAAATATAATTTGATATTTCAATTACCTTTACGGATTGTTTGTTGTTGTAATATCAAAAGTAAAAACATTTCTACGTCGGGACATAGAGAAATGACAATAGGGAGGGAGGTCATGTTAATTAAGTTGAGGCCGTCGTGGCGCAGGGGCAATAGGGTGTTACTGTAACGCGACGGTTGTGGTTTCGATTACTCGGGGGAATGTATAATATTTTCATTTCCTCGCTTTGGCACCAAGGCAAAAGCCCGGCGTTTAATTCTGTCACTTTACACGTCTCGCAAAATTTGACGGAAAGTGGGAAACGGAGTGTCTCCACTTTCCGCCGAGTTCTGGAGGCGTGTTAAGTGGCGGAACTCAACGCCGCGCTTTGCCTTCACTCCGGACACCATAATATGTTAGTTTTCCTCGCTCTAAAAACACAAAGCAATCAAAGAGAACCAAATATACATTTTAAAAAGGGATTACAAAAACAATATTATTATAACAAGCGACGTACATATAACTATTATACAAACAATATTTTTCAGTTAAATTATTAGCATCTTTTAAAAGAATAAGTAATGCGACAGCCTTTCAACCTATCTTGATGCGTACCTCAGCGTTGAGTTCTGCCACTCAACACGCAATGCCTTCAGAATTCGGCAGAAAGTGGGGAACGGAGTGTCTTAACACTAGGTTCCCTCTGCCTACCCTGCTGTGTGCGGAATACAGCGCGAAGCTGATTTTTTATTTTTATTTGATGCGTACCTAAACAGAAAAGATATAAAAAAAAACTTAAGAATACTGTGCATTAATAGTTTGAAATGAAATCTACATGTACATAAGCCTTTTAGATTTTTTGTAAGTGTGACATAAAATGTAATTATTTTAATATTGTTATCGCATATTCCGAATACCTAGCGATAAAAGCGGAAAATCAATTAATATGAATTATTGATTCATTTATTATTTGAATTTTCTTCCAATAACTAATTTGCAAAATTACCTACACGTTGTATTCCGCAT
>JAATLQ010032431.1:22334-36519 GCA_013421005.1 Heliconius erato x Heliconius himera
GCATTAATAGTTTGAAATGAAATCTACATGTACATAAGCCTTTTAGATTTTTTGTAAGTGTGACATAAAATGTAATTATTTTAATATTGTTATCGCATATTCCGAATACCTAGCGATAAAAGCGGAAAATCAATTAATATGAATTATTGATTCATTTATTATTTGAATTTTCTTCCAATAACTAATTTGCAAAATTACCTACACGTTGTATTCCGCATATAGCAGCATAGGCGGAGGCACCTAGTGTTAATACACTCTTTTACCTTTAGCACACTCCTGTGTTCCCCTCTCCACCTAATTCTGTAAGCATGCAGCATGTGTGTTGAGTGGCGGAACTTAACGCTACGCTTTGCCTTATTACCACACCAAGGAAATTAAAATATTATATATTTCATTTCCTCAAGTGGGAATCGAACCCACTCTTGTGACCGCAACTGTCCTCAATAAATAATAATATCTAATATAATTTAATCTAAAATAATATCCGAACGAAAATACAAATAAATATATATATTTTCCTTTATCTATACATTAACTTATATCCTAACACAAACAGAATTAATACTAAAATACATTTATCATACGAAAATAGAATATTTGCTTTCCTTATTAGATATTCGCGAGCGGCCACGTCGCCGTGCTTTAATTAGCATAGGCTATTTAGGTTTTGCTAAGATATACCAAAGCTCACTGACCTACATTTTAGCCCTTGTAATTATAGCTGGTATTATGTTTTACATGACGTGTGTTACGTTTGTGTCACAAAATTAGATATAATATTTTAATATAGAATGATTCAAGAAGGATTTAATTTGGAGAAGCTCGCTCAGCTTTTCAAGTCGTCGTCAATGAAAGTCATTGAACGAGGGCGGGTGGCGCGCATGCGCTTTTCCAATTTTCTTTTAGTGTTGCAAGTTTGTATACAGTTGCCTTTTTAAGAAGGAAAATTGTAATGTGATTTATTTCCATATGTAAAATAAATATTTGTTATGTTTATTTATAGAGAGATGTTAATGGAAGAATTATAATAACGGTTTTTAGTTATGAATTCAAATTAAATGCTTTTATATAATATCTACTTCGAATATATAATTTAATTCTGTATCTTATTTCAAAAGCAATTTTTTAAAATTATTGTATTTCTCCCTTTTCCTTTCGTTAAATATAATAACTTATTACTATGCATTCCTTGTACGATACATCTTTGTACCATTAACAAAAATCTTGGCTTAAATTAGTAATCGCGAGTCAAAACAAAAGGAGTTTCCACAGAATAATAATGAAGCTTGCAACCCCACTGTATCACCGTCGAACTGTCACTCGCGAGTGCGTCAGACCAGTGTGTCCGTGCGGGAGCGCCGTGCCGCCGCGGGCGTAGTGACCGAGACACCGTGCTCCATGCACTTTAGTGTCCCATCGGTCATCATTGTCTCAGTCACTAGTCACTCGCTGTCGGCCATTGGCGGTCCGCGCTGATGAACGCGAGTATAGCGCTAGCAACATGCGGTGGCGGGCGCGCGCGGCTCCTTCCCGCGCCAAGGAACGCGCGAATATCAGCTTCTTCATCTTCATCATGTTCTTTGCTGTGTTCGGTGTGATTGTGCTGACGGAACTGCTGTTGCTTGAGCGTCCGGCCCCCGGCTCGACTAGAGCCAGATACAATGAAGAACTGCAAGTGAGAATACGTGACATTTCATTGATTTTATTGACAATTTATATAATCGGGTTAAGTTTTGATTGTGAAACGAATCTTTTTTTAAGTGAAGTTTTATTAAATAAACTAGAAAATTTCTATAGAATATACGTTCTAATTTGAATGTCAGAAATGAAAAGCTGTGTGAGCTTTCATCCACAATAGGTGTTTACAGTGAACCAGAATTGTTTTGTTCCTTATATTTGGATATAGTCCTATTCTGAACATATGTACAGAATGTTTGTGATAAATATAGCTTATTTGACCCAATTTCATTTTAAATTAACCTTTCCTTAAAAATAAATAAAAAGTTAATCAGATATATCGATATATCGATTTGCTGTCATACCTACACCAATATTGAATAATTACTTTGTTTTCAATTATAAGTCTGTTCCCTCATAGGGGATTTTTTCCTGTGATAGTTAAAATTGTTTCAAATAATTTTCACAGCTTCTTTGTCCTGTGGTACATAGCTAGTAGTATTTATTATGCTATATATATATATATATATATATATATATATATATATATATACAACTATTTTGTTTTGTATTCCTAGTGTTACCTAACTCCGTTCCACCATAACGCCAGAGCGAAGAAGTGGAAATATTAATTTCAACAAATATTTTATTTCCTCGAATGGGAATCGAACCCCAATCAGTCACACTTTGTGTCCCTGCGCCACGTCTTGTCTTTACGTTTTGTAAAGCTTTCTTATAAGTGTTTATGCAAATACCGACGATGTTTAAAGTGGGGCCAATATTGGTCTACTAACATAAAGGTCAATACCCGACAAGGGGAATCGTTTCTCGAGGTCATATTTGTTATCGTACTAAAAATGTGATTTTACTTACCTGTTTCACCTTAATGGTACCAAATAAATATTATGTATTTTAAAATTGGTTTTCTCAGCTTCACGCTGTATGCAAAATGTAGCAGGGTAGAAACAGACTAGTGTTCAAACACTCCGCTCTTCACTTTCCAACGAATTCTCAACGAATTGCGTGTTGAGTGATGGAACTCACCACCGCGCTTTGCCTCGGCACCAGAGCGAAGAAATTAAAATATTCAATATTTAAAAATAATATTAATATGGACTTATTGTCGACATAATTAAAATTTTACATTATAAAATTTACATTACAAACAAGCACTTTTGCTTACTGCGACTGGCATGTACCACCAACCAGTATATAAAAAGTTGTATTTTCATATGAATAAATGTCTGACCGAGGTGCTGTTAGTTTACTATTATAATATATGGCGTACGGCGCGGCGTTGTGTTCCGCCACTCAACATACAATGCCTCATAAATTCGGCGGAAAGTGGATAACGGTAGTGTCTTAACGCTAGGTTCCCAGATTCCCTCTGCCTATCCATTTATGTGCGGGATACATAGTTAAACATAAAAAAATGAAGAATAATAAAATTTCTATGAACTTATATACTTTCTATGAACTTATATATAAAATTGCCTATTAACAATTGTTATAGTAGGTGCTAATCAACAGCAACTATACACAGTTTAATGTACCATTGCACCGTTACTTATTTGTTGACATAAAAATTTATTAAAGTCGGAGACCAGTCGTGGTGCAGCAGCACGAAGTGTGACTGTAAAACCGACTGGTTGTGGGTTCGATCCCCACTCGAAGAGATGAAATATTTACTTAAATTTATATTTCCTTTCTTCGCTCTGGTGTCGAGGATAAACGCGGCGTTGAATTCTGCCACTCAACACACAATACCTCCAGAATTCGGCAGAAAGTGGGGAACGGAGTGTCTTAACACTAGGTTCCCTCTACCAACCCTACTGTGTGTGGGATACAGCGTGAAGCTTATGTGATAAATAAAAAAATACAACAATGATTGTAACTTTTGTAAACTTTATATAAATCAATGTAAGAATATTTTGCAATAACATATTTTTGGGCGTTTTTTTTAAATTTTTAGTGATAATTTACAATAATATCATTATAGACAGATAACAGTAGTAATACCATAGGGGGCACAGTGTGTGACTATAAACAAGACTGTTATGAGTACGATTCCTATTTGAGGGAGTGAATTATCTTCTTTTCCTCGTTCTGGGAAGAAGACGAACTACATTGTATTCGTGCACTCAAAATTCATTGCCTCGAAAATTGGGCGGAACATGGGGAACGGAGTGTCCACTAGGGTTTCTCCGCCCAATCTGCTATATGCAGAATAGAATGTAAAGAAAAAAAATCAGTGACTAAATAATAATTCAAGTAGGTACATGAAAAAGCAATTAATAGTACACAGCACGTTTAAATAATATCCATGAAGTCGTAAAAATATGAAACTTCCTATATAAAAATAAATAATTATGTAAAAATTATACAAGTAAAATTTTAATAAGTTTTAGCCAATTCAATAAAACAGGTAGGAGTTTAGTTTAAAAATACGCATAAAATATGTTTCGTTTTATTTTAAAGTTAATATAAAACGAAACATAACTTTTATTATATGTACAGATAATATAGATGTGTAAATTTCATATGACATTTACATTTTAGCTAGTAAAGTGAACATTATGAAATTAAAGACAACAAATGATTCAATATAAAATCAAAAAATAAGCCCTTTATATATTAATTTGAACAAGCAAATTTTTAAGCAAAGCAATTTTTTTTTTTTCATATATGTATACCAAAGAAATTTTGAGCCGTAGTCAAAAAATGAACGATCGAGATAATTTACCTTAAAGTTAAATTAACTGTAATAAGTTTAATATTTATTAGAAAACGTATAAAATTTGAACGTAGCGGGACTCGAACCCGCGCCTCCTGGAAACCGACCAGGCGCTCTTACTAAGCCAAACGTTCTCATCAAGCTACGTCGAAATTTTTATCGCTTGTTACAACTTATTTATGTTGTTCGAGTTCCGCTACGTTCAAAATAGAAAATTTTTATACATTTTCTAAATAAGTATTTTTCTTTCCTAAGTGTGGAATAACATTTTAAAAAACATTAAAAAATGAAATAAGATTTTTTTTCTTAAATATATTTTAATCTAATATTCCATATATATAAAAAATACCTTACATTGCAAAATAAAGTGCATTTAGGAAAAATACTCGAGAAAACTTTTTCTACTGCTCGGTAATGAAATTTTCCAATACTTTCAATTTATAGGGCGCGCGGCGGTACGAAGCACTATATTAATTTATTAGAATAAAACATGTCCGGGAACCTAAAATAGATAGATAACTATAATGGATATTCAAGAAAATTGGCTATTACAATCTATCATTTAGACAAATGTACGATGTTATCATTGATAATGATATAAAGTTATTTTGTTTGACATCGACAGTTAAGGTAGATTAGTAAGTGTTCCTTTTTTTTAGAATATTTATTTCAAACTAATAATTTGGTAGCTTCACGCTGTATCCTGCAAATACAAGAGTAGGCAGAGGGAAATAGGGAACCTAGTGTTAAAACAATCAGTTCCCATAAAGACACTTCCCATTTTTCGCCCCAATTCTGAAGGAGTTGCGTGTTGAGTGAGGAGAACACATCGCTGTATTTTGCCTTTTTACCAGAACTAACCATAACCTATCGCGTTTACAGTCCTACGCTTATAACCCTGCACCTCTACTGACATCATAATAAATAAATAGAATAATATTATTGAAATTAACTGGCATAACATTATTTAACTTAAATGGTTTTTTACAACATATAAAAAACTGTTTTTAATTAATTTGGTGCAAATTTTTTTTAGTAACAATTTCTGGGTTGTGGACCCCACGTTTATATGCCTTCTATCTACTCTGAATTCGGAAAGCTAAGGATGCGCGAACACAGAAATGTAATCATATAATATGTTAAGCAAATTAAACTAAAATTTTGGAATAATCTTTATGCTTACTAAGTACTTATTTATTTATGACTAACAACCCACTCGCGGCTTCACCCGTTTGTGCTACACGATTATTTATTTTCTCATTTAAATTAATTGAAGCCAATACGATAAAACATATATTTTATAGCAATATTAGGCCGAGCAATACTTTGAATTAACATATTTATTTTTAATTTATGCATCGATTTAATTAAATAAAACTACTAACACTAAATGTTAAGGGAAGCTTGCCAAAATACAAAGGTGAAAACGTGCATTTAAGTTAAACACCGAAAAACTGACAAATTAAAAAAAATATTGTTTTGGGTTCTCTGGCATTGACAAATGCCACCACCAACCACAAATTTTCTTCTATTTACAGACAACGATAAGTTTCAGTGTTATTATATCAGATTTCTTATAAATAAAAAATCCAATACTTTTAACATGGATTTCCATTTCATTTAAATATTTTAAACCTTTATACTAATATATACGCAAAGTAGAAGCTTTTAAAATAAAGCGGTTTTAACAACAAACAAAAATAGCCGGCTATTTCTGTCCGACTGCAAAACAAAGGCACACTTGAACTGGATGGTGTACAGAGATGATGGCTAGTTAACGTCCGTCTGTGTTTCAATTTACAAATGTAGGCACTTTTCACCTTCATTTCTTGAAATGTAATCAAAATTAAATCAGCTTCACGCTGTATCCCTCACACAGCGGGGTAGGGAGAGGGAACGTAATTTTAAGACACTCCGTTCTCCTCTTTACACATAAATTAATGGAGGCATTGTGTGTTGAGTGACGGAACTTAACGATGTGAAAGCGAAGAAATTATAATATTAATAAAAATCAGACCGGACAGCGTGAAGCTGATTAATTAATAAAAATCAGCTTCACGCTGTATCCCGCACACAGCAGGGTAGGCAGAGTTAACCTACTGTTAATACACTCTGTTCCCGACTTTCCGCCGAGTTCTGGAGGCATTGCGTGTTGAGTTTCGGAACTCAACGCCGCGCTTTGCCTCGACACCAGAGCGAAGAAATGAAAATATAAATGTAAATAAATATTTCATTTCCTCGAGTGGGGATCGAACCCACAACCAGTCGATTTTACAGTCACACTTTGTGCCCCTGCGCCACTACTGGGCTGGTCTTTATTTCTTTTGGGCATAGAATTCCGAATTACTTATTTTCCTTTTTTACTGCGCTCTTCTCTGCATGATTTAAACTGGGGCGTCTTCTTTCGTGCCTTGAAATAATAAAGAAGCACGTCCGATGTTTACATAATATTGTAGTTTTTAATTAAATATAAGTATGTACTATGTATGAGGTCGGTCGTGGCGCAGGAGCACAAGCGTGTGATTGAAAACGCAACGGGTTGGATTCCCAGTTGAGGAAATTAAAATTGAATGTTTTTATTTCTTCGCTTTGGTAACGAGGCTAAGCGTGGTGTTGAGTTCCGTCACTCAACAATACAATATACGTGTAGTTTTTAGGGTTCCGTCATTTTAATAAAAGGATCGCTCTGGTGTCAAGGCAAACCGCGGCGTTGAGTTCCGCCACTAAACACGCAATGCTTCCAGAATCCGGCGGAGAGTGGAGAGCGGAGTGTCTTAACACTACGTTCCCTCTACCCACCCTCTCGTGTGCAGTATACAGCACGAAGCTGATTTGATTTTACATTTGTTATTATTAATGTTTTTTTAAGATTTTATTTACATTTTACGCGAAACTGAAATATTTTTTAATAGCACCATATTAAACTGAGTTGCGAGAGTGAATGTTTGAACCATTATCGGTTTGTTAATTAATAATTAAGATAACAAATTATTACTTAGTATGTACTAAATTATTAATAACTATTATTAATATAGAATACATATCTATTATTATTAGGTATATATAGGTTATATTAGCAGTAGCCTACATAATTAATTGGATTAGATATATAACTCACTTTCTGAAGTGATTGTTAATGATATGCTTATTGATTGACGTTATTGAAAATATTTATTTGTATTTATAATGTTTGAGTGTTTCTGATTTGACTGAAACGCAATGTTCAATTTCTTTATTTTTTAGCTTCACGATACAGCGCAGAAGACACGAAGGACTAAGACACTCCGTTGCCCACTTTCCGCCAAGTTCTGGACGCATTGCGTGTTGAGTGGCGGAACTCAACGCCGCGCTTTGCCTCGACACCAGAGCGAAGAAATGAAAATATAAATGTAAATAAATATTTCATCTCCTCGAGTGGGGATCGAATCCACAACCACTCGATTTTGCAGTCACACTTTGTGCCTCTGCGACACGACCGGCCTCATAACAATAAAAAGTAGTCATAATTTTAAAGTAATTAAAGTATTTTTTTCATATGAGTATAATTTGAATATTAATTAAATATTTTATATTGATTGCGTTGTATTAGAAACTTACTTTCTGTGCTCCAAAGAACTGTAAATCTGAATATCTGATATTAGTTTCAGAATGATACCTCAGCGCAATCTCAAGTAAAATGGTCTTGACAGACGGACAAAAGAGTTATATTATAAGGGTTTTGTTTTTTTTCTTTTGAGGTACAAAACTTTAAAAATTTATTATTAGAATTCATTATTTTAGTTTGGTTATGCATTAAATAAATCGTAACTTATTACGATGTTTTAAGAATTGATTTGATTTTCGTATTTAATAGATAAATCTTTAGTTATTAGTTAGTTAGTTTGTGGCCAGTCGTGGCGCAGCGGCACAAAGTTTGACTGTAAAACCGACTGGTTGTGGGTTCGATCCCCATTTGAGGATATGAAATATTTACCTAAATTTATATTTCCATTTCTTCGTTGTGGTGTCGAGTCTGGTGTCTGTGTGCGGGATACAGTGTGAAGCTTATGTTTAGTTATTTTACATTTGTCTAGGTAAACCGTAACTGCGCGCAAACTGCAAACGTAGTTTTTCCCACATTAATTCCGTTTCCGCAAAAAATCCGGGTTAAAACGATCCGTGTCATTTTTGTCATTACCTACTAGAAGATTCTTCTTTTTAGTTTGAAATAAATGAATATTTGTTACAATAAATAGTTTTATTTTAATACAATAAACATATACATCTTTTTAATAATTGGAGTGAACTGTGTAAATTTTTTTTATAACATTTTCCTTGTACTTCTTATCTTTATTTATTTATGAATCGATTGTAAAAAATTAACCCTATATGTTATTGGAAATTTGTTAAAATGCAATATTGAAAATCGCATTTAAATAGGTTAAGCCAATTCTGAGAGTAGCGATAACAAACGCACAGACAAAAAATTAAAAATAATTGTTTTGGGTTCTACTACAATAATAAAGGCCCCCAATAACATTTTTTTATATATCTTCCATCCGATACAATTTTATTATAAGTATAGTTTACTAAATAAAATAACAATTTAAAAATAATCATAATACTTATTTTGTATGAAATTATGAAATGAACTGCAAATATAAGTTTGTAATTATTTTTTTCTATGAAATACAAAAAAACTTTAACTTTTTAGAATTTTTCCTATATTTGTGTTGTAAGTCACTCACTTCGTACCAAATTTCACAAATGTAAGTTCATGAGTAGTACCCTTTAGGTTTCGATTCCGCAGCGAATTCCATACAAAATGCAGCAAAATTGGTGCATAAACGCTCATATCTTTTGATTGCGTTAACTTAGAAGCTTGATTTTTAACGGACTGTTGTAAGAAAAGGAGCTTACCAATTCGACTGTATTTTTTATGTTTGTTACCTCAGAACTTTTGACAACATTATAAACATATATTTTTTTAAATTAATTAAAAAATATTTAACAAAGTCAAAGTACGTTTTCTTTATGTAAAATATTTTTTTACTTTTTAGTTCGTTGTTTGAAGTCGATTTTTTTTATCCATACCTATATTATAAATTCGAAAGTAACTCTGTCTGTCTGTCTGTCTGTCTGTCTGTGACGCAATCAGGGCCAAACCGCTAATTCAATTGTTATAAAATACTCATATAGAGATTCTTGAGGGTCTTGGGATGAACATAGGATACTTTTTTTCTCATATTTGAAATATTTTCAATATATAGTAATGTATTAAAATACGTTTCAATTTGACATGTAATTTATTCTGCCATATTAACAACAACTGTCACTAAGCAACCGTTGCTAGGCAACAAGGAATTATGTCGTTTTAATATGTCGCCCAAAATGACGCTTACATGGCGTACGCTGACTAAACTTTATGAAACATAAAAACTATATTTTAAAAAAATATTATATTTTAAAAAATCTATTAAAAAGTCCACGATGATGTATGTTTATCTTTGAAGGTTGAGCCACAGTAACCATTTTAATATATTATTATTTATTCTGTTTTGATTATTGTTAATATATTTTTTATAACTTCGTATTCAATCCTTATCAAAATAAATATAATATTCACCTTTAGCATTTCACCTATATTAAAATTATATGTTACTGTACATCTTTCTAATAAATACTGAAGGAGATATCACTGATTCAAAATGAGTTACCTGAACGGGCAGACGACGTTAACGATTGTGTAAATTTTTATACATTTTCGATCTACTATTAATTATTATGTGGTTATTTTCTGTTTATTATTAATTTATATTTTTTCTTTGGTTCTTCACTTATTCGAGTAGGAGTTAAGTTAGATTTTCCGATGCCGCGCAGCATCGGTATAATAATATTTAAGCATTAAGGAAAGAATGGTTCGTTATTTCAGTTAGGTTAGGTTACAGTATAGATATACCGTTGTTATACACTGACTAAATCGTAGTTTTAGTTTTTTGGGATTTTATTTGATATTGCTTGCAAAAATTATCGAATTTAATGTAGAAAGGAGTTACGTTATTTCATATAGTAGCTATCTATGTACACGAGCAAGGAAAACGTGTATAAAGATTTTTCCCGGGTAAATCAGTAAATTCAATCACTGAAAGTCCAATAAAAATCAGTTCAGTTGTCCTGGACATTAGCTTAGGGAAATAGGAAGGTAGACAGACGGAGACAAAAAATATAAAATTATTTTTTATTGTATTTGAGTATTATATAAATAACCACATGCACTTGCAAAAACATACAGCAAAATACATTTAATTTAAAATATCTTTTTTACTTTGATGATACTGATAATGTAGCTGGTTTTGTTTAGTTTTTTTTTTAAATTTTACTACGTTTACGTATTTTTTTGTTCATTTAAATTAGTTAGATATTGTTTTAATAATAAGAATTTTCTTTACTTATTATTCTTTTCCGGATTATTATGATCATTTATTAGGCTTATATTTTCTTACCAATCCTATTAAAAACTGAATTTCATAAATATATTTAATAAGCATTCGTATACTTCAAGCGGGCGAAGCCGCGTCCGGGTCCGCTAGTCTCTATATATAATAAGACAGTAAAAATATTTTGTCTGTACATTTAGTAATTTTGACTGAAATGGATAGAGGGACACTGAAAAAGAATAATAGAAAACATAAAGATTTTTTTTGAATTTCTTGTCTGTCTGTCTGTCTGTCTGTCTGTCTGTCTGTCGACATATTTCTGTCCGCATTTTTCTCTGAAAGTACTGAACCGATTTACTTGAAAATTTCACCAATTGCTTTGTTTTAATTCAACTTGAGTACTAAAGTTTAGTTCATCAAAATCGGTTCATTAAAAAAAAAGTTATCGTCATTTGAATGAACTCAAGGCATTACTTTGCCGGCGAATATTATATAGCAATCGCGCTGGTATGGCCCTGGCTAAAGAATGACATTCGAAACGTCTGGTTTATATGATTGTTGATAAAAATATATATTTTTGAAGCACTATTATTTAATATTTTATACAATAAAGTAAGCAAAGTTGAATTGTTAGTGGAGATTACCTTCATAAATCATAACAGTTAAGTTTAAGTCGTAATTAATTCAACCGGCCGGTCGTGGCGCAGCGGCACGAGGTGTGACTGCAAAACCGACTGGTTGTGGGTTCGATCCCCACTCGAGGAGATGAAATATTTACTTAAATTTATATTTCCATTTCTTTGCTCTGGTGTCGAGGTTAAGCGCGGCGTTGAGTTCTGCCACTCAACACGCAACGCCTCCAAAATTCGGCAGAAGGTGGGGAACGGAGTGTCTTAACACTAGGTTCCCTCTGCCTACCCTGCTATGTGCGGGATACAGCGTGAAACTAATTTTAAAATATATTATTTTTAAATATATTTTTCAACACAAAGATAAAGAACGATCTTGAAAGAAATATCAAGTAAATACAAAGATATTTTGGTTGGTTCGTTCATAAAATATATGTAACTAATTTCAAAACTGTACAGGAGTTAATATGCAATTAATACAGTTATTTTACAAAGAATATTATGAATCCTACAACCTAAATTAAATTATTCACTGACATCAGCACATTTAACAGAGTTTTAGAATTATGATGAGACGTATATTATATACAATAACATAAAGTTACAAAAATATATACGTGTAATACATAATTAAATAAAAATAAAAAATCATATTAGAAGTTATTATAGTTGTCAATAGATTGTGCTTATTAAATCAGTAATCATGTATTTTAAGCGGGCGAAGCCGTGGGCGAGCCGCTAGTTATAAAATAATTTATTTCAGCACGCAATGCCTCTAGAATTCGGAAAGTGGAGAACGGAGTGTCATAGCACTAGATTCCTTCTGCCTACCCTGCTATGTGCGGGATACAGCGTAAAACTGATTTAATTTTGATTTTTTTCTTACAATAATAAGAAATTACTCAAAATTTACTGTTAGACCTTTCAGCTATAGTTCCATAAACTGTAATTACGCCCAAGTATGTATGTATAAACAGTTTAATTTGTAAAATGTGAACTTCCAATGTTTTCAATTTTTTCAATTTTATATCACGTCCAAGACGTAATTTCTACTAAGCTGTAAGCATCCCACAACTAATATCGAAATCTTTGTTGGGACGCGACGTTCCGAGCCACAACAAGTCGCGGAATTGAAGGAAGTGAGATAGCCTTTTTTCCCCAAAATAGATGTCATTATAACGAAAATCCCAGTAGCACTGTAATGTCCAAACCGGGTATTTGAAATAATGGGATTTGTAGTCCGTTTTGTGTTAATGTATATCTGTATAGTCCTTTAAAGATTAAGAAATTAAACAATTAAATATTTCATTTCTTCGAATGGGAATCGAATTCACAATCTGTCGTAATACGCTTTACGCTTTGTGCCCCTGTACCACGACTAGCTTCACTCTTTCTCTTATCTTTTGTCTTCTAAGTTTAAACATAAAAAATAAATATATCAGCTTCACGCTGTATCCCGCATACAGCAGGGTAGGCAGAGGGAACCTAGTGTTAAGACACTCCGTTCCCCACTTTCTGCCGAATTCTGGAGGCATTGCGTGTTGAGTGGCAGAACTCAACGCCGCGCTTAGCCCCGACACCAGAGAGAAGAAATGGAAATATAAATTTAAGTACATATTTCATCTTATCGAGTGGGGATTGAACCCCCAATCAGCCGGTTTTACAGTCACACCTCGTGCCGCGGCGCCACGACTGGCCTCGACGAAGTCTATTCATATATAAAGAAAACAATTAGCAAAATAAACAAAAATACACGCAAGATATATAATTTAATACAATCTTTGGGTTGCGTAAGTATTTTTATGCAAATGAAGCATTTCTATGCAACGAGGCCGTCGTAGTGCATTGGTGCAGTGGCTGACATAAACGACTGCTGTGGGTTCCGTTCCTTACCCTCACAGAGAGCTAATTATATTAAAAAACATAGCTTATATAGTGTAACAATAACATAGTAAAAAAACTTATAAAATATGTCAATGTATGTGGAAAAATTAATTTACAATCTTCGATTACGTCCCTAGCAAATTTAAAAAAAACACGCAACACGCTGCGTGACAATAAGAGAGAGAGAGAAAGAAGAACACTGAAATGTTTTCCCTTTCAAAGATTTTTTTAAGATTTTCCCTTTCCCGCCAATTACAGAAATTGCGTTTTACTGACATTTTGCTATTAAACATAGCAAAATGTCAGTGCAAACGCGGGATTGAGAAAAAATATATTCTCAATAACTATAACTCAATATTCTACTGACCAAGATTTTAATTCTCAACTGGCATTCGTTTAATCACTGTGCACATTGTAGTGCTTGCTGTTTAACATTTTATTTATATGAATACAAAAAAAAAATCAATATCTTAAACACATAAAACTGATATAAAAACAAAGCCAAGGTCACGATCTAGTTTTTTAAAGTAATCTATACTTATAATAAATCTGTAGAAAAGTCGTTTCTGTACATTGAAAATATTTAAAAAAAAATTAGCCAGGGTGTTAAAGGATAATTAACAGAATTCATTTCCAACATTTTTGGAATTTTTGTCTGTTTGTCTGTTTGTCTGTTTATCTGTTTGTCTGTTTGTCTGTTTATGTGAACACGTATCACGTAAAAAGTACACAATAAATTTAAGCAACTTTTATACATAAAAATTACAAATAAATCAAGGTAGGTTTTAGTGTTTATTTCATTGTAATCGCTTCACTCTATCAAACGATATAAGTATTTAAGTTTT
>JAATLQ010032432.1:0-14186 GCA_013421005.1 Heliconius erato x Heliconius himera
TGTTAAACAGCACGACCAAGACCATATGGAATATTTCTATCTATTATCATATACTTATTTTGGTGCATTAAAAGAGTATGTTATTGTCAATTTAATTATACATAATAGTATTGGCACTAATTGGCAAATTGAGTAGATTCATTAACTTTATATATTTTATAAGTTTAACATATAAGAAGTACTGTTAAAAATCACTAGCAACACTGTATAGAATTATTCAATTTCCTTTTGCGTAACTTTTATTTTAAGACCTATAAATAATGTTATTCTCAATTCAATTATAGCTAATAATTAATTACACATTGAATTATATAGTATATGGATAAATACATTATGTAAAAGAGCCACTGTTGAGTTTCTTGCCGGTTCTTCTCAGTAGAACTGCCTTCCGAACCGGTGGTAGCTTCTTTTTTGTTTCCATGTTAATTCGACGATTCAAAAGTGCTTATAAGAGTTTATTTGAATAAGTAATATTTTGAATTTGAATACTTTAATGATTGTATAAATTTATCATATAAAAGTTGCTCATTTGACAGTATGTCCAAATATATATAAATAGACAGTTTCGTTAGCCATGATCAGTCGAATAGACTAAACAGAATGTGACGCTGCTCGTTTTATTATTCCCATATTCAAACCACTACTGGAACACTATCCGTAAAATTCTATTATTACTACATGAAAATTTTGACTAAATAAAAAAAAAATTAACACTGATTTAACTGATTCACGCTCAAAGCAGGGTAGACAGAGGAAACCTAGTGTTAAGATACTCCGTTCCCTACTTTCCGTAGAGTTCTGAAGGCATTGCGTTATGAGTGGCGGAACTCAACGCCACGCTTTGCCTCGACACCAGAGCGAAGAAATGTAAATATATATTTTATTTCCTCGAGTGGGGATCGAACCACAACAAGTCGATTTTACAATCACATTTTTTGTCCCTGCGCCACGACTGGCCTCAGAACTAAATGTCAATAGTTATTTTTTAATTCAATCCAAAAACTATCCACCCTAGTAAAACTTGTCACACGTCAGCTGTCAACGGTCATCAATTATGGTAAAAAGTTGTCGTTGCGTAAATATTTATTTAAAATTATTATTATTTAAATTGAAACTGATTTTGTAAAATTGCATCGAAAAATAAATTATGCATTTAATTAATGATAATGAAATAACTATTATTCGTTATCATATGTTTTAAGCTTCGGCCGTGTCGCTGCAATCTGCGGTTAGGTCAAATATTAATATAATGCCTGGAATAAGTGAATAGTAAGTATATAGCTAAACATGTAAGTAAAATCAGTACCTACATTAACCCCTCGTTCGCACGGGAGACAAAAAGTAGCGGCGTAAAAACCCGGCGAAAGAGATTTTATATCGCGTACAATTTGCCTGTTCAAACGAACGATTTTAAATCACATCATTTCATCCGTCTTTCACGGCAGTAAGACGTGGAAATGGTTAAAACAAAAGTACTAACAGTATCGATTTTTTAAATAAATAAATTTTCTTCACGCTCTATCTCATACACAGCAGGGTAGGCAGAGTGTTAAGACACTCCGTTCCCCACTTTCTGCCGAATTCTGGAGGTATTGCGTGTTGAGTGGCAGAACTCAATGCCGCGCTTAACCTCGACACCAGAGCGAAGAAATGGAAATATAAATTTAAGTAAATATTTCATTTCCCCGAGTGGGGATCGAACCCGTAACCGTCGCGTTACAGTCACATCCTTGTGCCGCTGCGTCACGACGGCCTCATTTTATATTAAATTTGTATTAAAAAGTAATTTTTTAGATATAAACTATATGTTGAAAAAAACAAGAGAAAAATAATTCATAGTTAATTTGTTAGTAACTAATTTTTGTATCGTTCAAGTTTGTGATGTCAGTATTTAATTAACTAATTAATCAGCTTCACGCTGTATCCCGCACACAGCAGGGTAGGCAGATGGAACCTAGTGGTAAGACACTCCGTTCCCCACTTTCTGCCCAATTTTGAAGGCTTTGCATTTTGAGTGGTGGAAATCAACGCTGTTCTTTGCCTCAACACCAGAGCGAAGGAATGGAAAAATAAACTTAAATAAATATTTCATTTCCTCGAGTGGGGATCGAACTCACGACCGCCGCGTATCATCACATCGCTGTGTCCTTATAGTATTTTATTGATAATAATTAATAATAATCTATATTAATTGTAAATTTAATGTAATTACAATTTTATTTTAGAAATAAAGATTTTATATTATAATTATTATAAATGCCTTAAATTATTATCTTACGTTTAAAAAATACTGCCGGAATGACCGAGGCCCAGTTTTTTTGTAAATTATATTTTCAAAAATTAAAAATGATATTTAGATAATAATTATATATTGAAAAAAAAAGAAAAAAAGGGGAAAAATATAAAAAAAGAAAAATAACCCTCGACGCGAACCAAGGATTTCTGCTCGTGAGAACTTCCGATTCCCCAGTTGAGCTATTATAACTACGGTGCAATTTGTGAAATTTGCCTTTGTATACTAATAATATTTTGTAGCCTTTTTACATTTTTTAAAACATTGATAATAGGTCAAATAACATCATTTTCTAAAAATGAAACCTTACTAGATCGATTTATCGCTCTCCAAAAATCTAATTATTGGAATTATAGAAGTTTCTCGTAAAAATATTTTTAGTTTTAATTAAAGTTTCTGTTTTATTGTCATAGTTAATCTTTATTATGCCCACATAGTGGTACCTGCTACTAAGAATGACATAAAAGTGGTCCTTGATCAAGAAAATGTTGGGAAACCCTGATATAATGAGTAACTCGGGATTTATATGCGACGACATCGTAGCCACTTTCCGTTGCCACAAATACGCGTACGACCACTTTGAATGTTCGCGGCGTACTGACCGTAATGCAAGCGACTTTTTGTCTCTCGTCAGAGCAGCAGTAGGGAGTTCCATATGTTCTATTTCAGTCGCCGAGCGCTTGAAATGGAGCAGCGCGCGAAGAGATTTTAAATCGCTGCTAAATTTTATCGCTCCATTTTAAGCGCCCGGCGACTGAAATAGAACATATGGAACTCCCTGCTAGTGTTGGGCGTTACTGTTATATTTTTATAATGCATTATTCATTATATTATATTTTTTTAACTATTATTTTAAACTGTTGTAATATATACAATATATATTGTATATTATTTTCAATGTAAATACCATGCAATGACAAAATGTACGAAGCTCAGACTAATATTTTTGTTATTAGTTATTTTAATGTAAGTAATATTTGGCCTTTCTGCCATTGAGTTAAAGGTCATATTTATGCGAGGTTATACGATGTGAAGTTCGCCATAATTATTTTATTTGACCTTGGCTGAACTCAATGTAGGCCGAACAACTACTAAATATTTCCGATCATTACCGAACCGGGGCGCCACATGCTATTTTCATAGCAGATAATGAATATTATTTACTGTTATTTATAACAGTCGGTGTTGAAAATAAACAATAATTAGAACATTAGAAATTTATAATGAATTATATTATCTGTTGTTT
The DNA here is from genome assembly GCA_013421005.1 of Heliconius erato x Heliconius himera. Lineage (NCBI taxonomy): Eukaryota > Metazoa > Arthropoda > Insecta > Lepidoptera > Nymphalidae > Heliconius > Heliconius erato x Heliconius himera. The sequence continues at coordinate 3,540 of JAATLQ010032432.1, forward strand.
GTTATAACGCCCAACGTTACTCCCTACTGCTGTTCTGATGAGAGACAAAAAGTCACTTGCATTAGGGTCAGTACGCCGCGTGCATTCAAAGTGGTCGTACGCGTATTTATAGCAACGGAACGTGGCTACGATGTTGTTGCAGATAAAACCCGAATTTCTCATTATATCAGGGTTTCCCAACCTTTTCTTGATCAAGGACCACTTTTATGTCATTCTTGGTAGCAGGTACTACTGTGTAGGTATAATAAAGATTAACTATGATAATAAAACACAAACTTTAACTAAAATTAAAAATATTTTTACGAGAAACTTTTGTAATTCTCCGCGAAGGCAACTCTAATCTGAATCTCGAAAACGGCTCCAATAATTAGATTTTTAGAGAGCCATAAATCGATGAAGTAAGGCTTCATTTTTAGAAAACGATGTTATTTGACAAAATATCATTAGAATACAAAGGCAAATTTCACAATTCATACCGTAGTTATAGTAGCTCAACTGGAGAGTCGGGAGTTCTTACAAGCAGAGTCCTTCGTTCGCGTCGAGGGTTATTTTTCCTTTTTTGTTGTATTTTCCCCCCTTTTTTCTTTTTTTTAAATATATAATTATTATCTAAATACCATTTTTAATTTTTAAAAATATAATTTCCAAAAAAAAATCGGTCCTCGGTCATTCCGGCATTATTTTTTAATCGTAAGAAAATAATTTAAGGCATTTATAATAATTATAATATAAAATCTTAATTACTAAAATAAAATTGTAATTACATTAAGTTTACAATTAATATAGATTATTATTAATTATTATCAATCAAATGCTATGTGGGCACAAAGATGAGACTGTAACGCGGTGGTTGTGGGTTCGATCCCCACTCGAGGAAATGAAATATTTATTTAACTTTATATTTCCATTCCTTCGCTCTGGTGTCGAAGCAAAGAGCGGTGTTAAGTTCCGCCACTCAGCACGCAATGCCTCCAGAATTCGGCGGAAACTGAGAAACGGAGTGTCTTAACACTAGGTTCCCTCTGCCTACCCTGCTGTGTATGAGATAGAGCGTGAAGCAAATTTATTTATTTAAAAAATCGATACTGCTAGTACTTTTGCTTTAACCATTTCCACGTCTTACTGTCGTGAAAGACGGATAAAAAGTGATTTAAAATGGCTCGTTTGAACAGGCAAATTGTACGCGGTATAAAATCTCTTTCGCCGGGTTTTTACGCCGCTACTTTTTGTCTCCCGTGCGAACGAGGGATAATATATTTTGGAGGAGGCGATTAGAATTTTATTTATAATTTATTATTTTACAATTTGCCTGAATGATTAAAAAATTTGATTGTGAATTTTATAAAAAAAAAACAAAATAAACAGCTTCATGCTGAATCCTGTAGATTCATAGATAGTACACATTGAATAAATAATGTATGTGAACATTGGACATAAGCCAAAAAGGTCTATTCGTAAATTTTCTCATATTTAGGAAAACTTTACCAGCTTCTACATTTCTACATACGAGTATATGTAACTACATACTGTATCGTATGAAATATTCTTTTCTTTCATTTGTAAATTACGCCTCAATATACATAAAAGAACACAACTTTATTAAGTAATCTACAGCTACACCGCCATTGAACGAGCCAATATTATAGTATTTTCACATTTAGCTATATTGATATCTAGTATAAATAACATAAAATAAATTCTGTGATGAAATTTAATCAAAAGATGACAAATTTTAAAGTTTTTTATTTCAAAAACAAATAAAATCGAAAATCTTGCTATATTTTTAAAAAAGATAAAAATACATGTGAATAAATTAAATGAACCCTTACAAAGAATTTAATTTAAAGTGAAGTGAAGCAGAAATAAAAATAAAACAGAAAACCTAAATAATATATCTACTTAAACAAAATAATAAAAAAAAAACAACAACACAGAATACAAATTTTACCAACATTTCATAAAGAATTCGTCGCGTGTTATTAATTTTACAGCAAAAGTTTTAAAGCAATTAGGCTTGCGAATGAAAAATGTGACGTAAAATGTCTCCCAGTCAAGTGATATTGAAGAGGCTATTTCTTTTGCGCTCGCGTTATAATGACGAGAATTTCCACCCACTTCCATAATGGTACCTATCACTTACTGACTCCGGACTTAAAAAGAAAGCAAGTAAACCTAACGCTTTTATATATTTTTTTTTAACTCCTCACTCCCTGGAGTGCCCCTGCGATTTTATACAGGCGACCCAACAGATTATTGTTTATATTAGTGAATATAATATTAGTAATAATATTTAAAACATATATAAATTTAATAATATAAATATAATAATAAGATAATATATATATAAACACGCATACACATATACATACATACATACACATACATGTATATACATATATATACACACACACATATACATGTACACATACACAATACATATATATTATTTATGTTACTGTGTTGTTGAGGTCTTTAAGTGTGCTAAAGATGTGAGATATAAATTTAATAAATGATTTTAAGCAATTCTCGTTATTTATTAAGCTATGTAGGATAAATGGCGTTTCTATGTTGTATATGTTGCAAGTAATTATGTGTTCCGATCTTTGTGAGCTATATCTATGACAATATTTTATTAGGTGAACGAGATTTTGAAATGAGTTATTTGTACACGGGCATATGTTATTATTTTTTATTTTAAATTTATTTAAATATTCCAGGTGGAAGCCATGACCTGTTAAATACTGCGTTAAGTAAAATTGTGTTATGGATGGTAGCAAATTAATATTATTAAGGGATTTTATTATTTCAATGTTATTTAATATGGATCTTGTATGAAGGCCGGTTTCCGCGGCTACGTATTCTTCATTTGTTTTAATCATTGTGTCATTTTTAATTAGGTTTTTCACGTAACTAATAGGAAAACTATTATAATTATATGGTATTTGTGAATTTGCAGCGGACTTTGCCGCCATGTCTGCGGCTTCGTTCCCATATAGGCCAACATGAGCTTTAGTCCATACGAAAACTACACTACCGACCTTTCTGATTTCAAATATATATTTATGGATTGTGGCTACTAAAGGGTTAGTGTTTTCTCTGTTGTTTATTACAGTTTTGTATTTGATTGCGTCGCCCCAAATTCCGGCAGCGTATGTGATTGTGGGCTCAATAACGTAATTAACGCTTTTATATTTGAAAGAGCAGAGTTGAGTTGCTTTACGTCGATTTATTCAGTATCAGACGGTTGTTGTAAATATTTATATCTCTTTTATAAGAAAAGTGCTAGACTTTTTATAATAAACAGCGTCTATTCAATTTAATCTATTATCGTTTCTGGAAGAATTCTAGAAACAAAGTGTAGTATTACTTTAATTAAATATAATTCAAATATAGTTATATGCTGAATTTAATATAAATTTCTGTTAAGCATTAAATAAAACTCCCTGTTTGAGATCAGTTGTGGCGCAGGGGCACTAGCGTGTGACTGTAAAGGCGACATGTTGTGGGTCGAGGAAATGAAACATTTTCATTCCTTCGCTCTATCAAGGCAAACCGCGGCGTTGAGTTCTGCCACTCAATGCATAATCCTTCTAAAATGTAGCAGGAAGTGTCTTAACACTATGCTCCCTCTGCCTGCCCTGCAACATGCGGTATACAGCGGAAACCTGAAATAAATAAATGAAATTGAATATTTATATATTACAAACTTTACATAAACCCTACTTTCTACGACTGTAAATATTTTATACGTACCTGTAAGCATTATGTCTAAAGGATCAAACATTTTCATAAGTTAATTTCCGTCTATCTGTAAGAAAAATAAGTGCCATTTCCATTTTTTTTTAATCAACTGACACCGTTACAAATTGGGCGTAGATAGAATGTCCTTTAAACTCTGTCCGTCGTTCGCGATGAGGCAATTACGCCAACAAATGGCTCCAGATGAGCTTTTCTTGCTTATTATAGATATACATATATAACAGTATCAAAGTCTTAAATAAATATGGTAATAAATGAGCTACAGAATGAGAAAAAATATGGTTACGGCTCACAGATATATCTCTATATAAATAGAAATACAATTCCAGTCGAACAGTAAGTTAAAAGATAATAATTACAAATGATGTCTTAGCTTTAGCTTCACGCTATATCTCGTATATAGCAGGGTAGGCCGAGGGAACCTAATGGTAAGACACTCCGTTTCTTATTTTCCGCCAAATTTTTTGAGGCCTTGCGTGTTGAGTGGCAAAACTCAACGCAGGGCTTTCACCTTGGCGACAGAGCGAAGAAATGAAATATGAATATATGTAGATAGAGGAATAGCCTTCAAAAACATCTACGTGTAATTTTTATGTTGGTATGCTATAAAACAATGAAAAAAACCTAACGAAATAATTACAACCATCACGCGGAACTATTTTCGTTATTAGTTACGCAAGCTCTGCATTGTTGGAAAGCGTCAGAATATATACAGATTTTTTTTCATGCAGTATAGAAAAGAGTGTGTTTATAGCCACAACTTAAAAAACTTATGTGATTCTTAAATTCTATATCTTTCAGTCAAAATTCTAATATTATTATTTGCACGTAAATACTATTTTCAAAGAAGGTATAAATCAAATGTCAAATAAATTTCTAATTTACCCTGTATATGGGACTTACATTATAATTGAATCGATTTCGCGTAAGCTTTGCCCTAATGCATATTCATAATATTGTAAAACAATATTATGTTATTGTATAATCCACTACGTATTCCATATATTGTTTGGGCACGTTTCTATGGCGCCTGTAGAATATTCGAAAACAACGAAACGAAATTGAATACGTTACGTGACGAATATGGCTGAAAAATCTCAGTATGTATACGAATATGTATACTTTTAGATTCTCTTCTTTCTTCTTCTTTCAGAGTTCAGTTTGTTAGTAGTTCAATTTATTAGCTCACTATTATTAGAATATATCATACAAATTTAACTTTTCATAATATTATTTTTTTGAAAATTCTTTACAATATCAACAAACTTGAGATCAACAAATTTTAAAATTTAATCAATAAAGAAATAAACAATATATAATAATTTGAATGTATATAAAAATTATTCATTCTATTCCTGTTAAACGACTATTACCAAGAGCACCTCTTGTTTTACACAATTTTACACTATTTGCATTTAATTCCAATGTAGCACTTAAATATCGACAAACATGTGTCATTTACAAACAGAAGGACTACTTGTGCTAATGACCAATTAGAATAAAACGTTACTTCAATTTGTAAAATAAATATTGTATTACACAAATGTTTTGTAAACATGTAATCGGGAATTGGATGATTTATGGAATTAGTATATTTTTATTTTTTTCTGCTTCACGCTGTAGCAGGGTAGGCAGAGGGAGCCTAGTGTTAAGACACTCTGCTCCCCACTTTCCGCCGAATTCTGGAGGTATTGCGTGTTGAGTGTCGTAACTCAAAGTCACATTTTATTTTATTTTCATTTTATTTTTATTTTTTTTTTATTTCACGCTTGTACCCCTGCGTCAAGTTTATTACATGCTTTGAAATAACACTAAATAAAAGTTGTTGCGATAATCTTTTGTCTACTTTTCCATTAAAATTCTACATGTTACATGATTTATTTTTAAACGTGTACTAAAATTAATAGTAAAAAATGGACATATGATGCAACGACATTGAACATGAATTATGTAAATATTTGAATCACTATATTCTAAATCAAGCCGTGCATTTTAAACAACAGCAAAAAATCTGAATAAACATCGTTCCTCAACGTTTCCCGCCTTCTAATGAGCAACGCGGAGAAAATGCAGCTAATTGAAGAAGGAAAGCTAACAAGAGAAACTTGTTGGACAAATTTATAAATAAAATACGTCTTAACTTATTATAATATTTAATCATGAAGTCATGTTGTACAACAATGAAACAGGTGTACTGAACTGAGGATGTGGATACGATGCCCAGTCATGTAAATTTGGTATATGTGTTTTCCCACTTTTGTCTCGTTAAACATATTATGTCTATATATTCCGTCATATAGCACACATATATCTTAACCATAGGTTCCCAGGTTCCCTGTGCCTACCCTTCTATGTGTGGAATACACCGTGAAGCTAAAAACGTATTATAAAAACAGTTTTAATCATAAGAAGCTAAAAAGTATATTTTAGTTATACTTATTTCAACACGATATTTGAAAGCTAATAGATTCGTCTATATACAGATAATTAGTAATTGTTTGCTGAAGAACCATTTCGAAATTGACATTTCAATTATGTCCATCAATTAATAATGTTTTTCATAAATTGTGCTTACACAGTTCAAACTAAGATAAATTATTCCACAACTATAACAGTAGAGGAACCTATAAGCAGTTTCAGAAAAAAAATTAAAATATAAAAGAATAAGAAAACTTTCGACATAATAATCGCCTGTTACTAGACTTTGCCAATATTATGTTAAGAATATAAATAAATGACAATGAAAACTATGTCAAAGTGCGGAAAGACGTGTATTGATCACGGTTATTTCCTTGAAATAACCGTAAATTCTTACGCAGTGTAATAAAATCGATCACTCATAGTAAAGTCGATGCGATTTATGGTGTTGGTGTCTGAGAAATATTTGTTGTATATTTCCTTTTAGTATTTCTCATATTGTGGGTCGCGACATATTTATATGTCACGTGTAACGACCAAAGGTTCAGAACCTATTTTGGATTTATCCTTTTTCCAAGTAATGTAGCCCTTACAGAATTTTTAAAGCTTTTATATGAAGTGCCTTTATAAGTATTCATCTTTATATATATTTTTTATAATAATTATTGTCGAAACGCCTTTTGTATTATTTGTTTTGTTAATATCATCTTTAATTTATAACGTCATATCCCTTTCATTTAAAAATAAAACAGAGATAAACACGCAATAAGTCTAAATAAAACAATGATTCATTGTGATTCATTTCTTAGTGTATTCTACAACGCCATTTAATATATATGGATTAAGAAACAATTTAACAATTGAACACCACAATCGAACATGGCTCCTGCTATATACTCAGACAAGTTCATCGAAAATAACAAGAAGAAATGTTCCGAAAAAAAAAAACAAAATGTTATGAACACAACAAATATGTTGTATGTATATTTGTTGTGTTCATAAATATTATATACGTATTTGCAGTTTATGCGGATGTCCTTAAAAGGCATAAATGTGTTTTATATTTACTTTCCTTCACTCCTCATCTAAATTGTCTCATAAACACAAGTTAATGTAGTTACGTGAAAGTATTACTAAAATAAAAAAGTCTAGCTAAGTTCACTGATTTATTTCAGTAAAAAAAGTGATATTTCCTGCTTTTTACGATTATTAAGTTATGGAAATGAAAAAAAAATCCAGTCTAGGCTGAAAGAATAGATTTTCTTTGTTTTTTGCCTCACTCACAATAATAAACCTCATTAAATTAGCGCTTAAGGAGTGATTTTAATGTGAATTGCCTTAAGTGTATGATAATATCGAAGACATTGTATTTTTGAATATTAACTGAAGTGTCCCCATTATCGAGAAAAAACCTCTTAATCATACATACATTATAAAATAGGTGCAAAGAAAGAAGTGTAAAATGAATATACATGAGATGTAGATCAGATCAGAGAGTTTCTAAGCTACCATTTAACATTTTTAAAAATCACAGTGATGTAAAACTTATTTTTAATGGTTCTCAGCAACTTTCGCGACTTTTATGAGGACCAGCTTTCAATGGAAATTAAGTAGTTTGCCAGAAAACAGACAGACAGTTTATGTTTAGACTTTTTAGTTGAATCAATCGTCAGGTGGATATTATATTTGATCAAGATTTTGACAATTTTACAAATTCAGTCTTATATATTTAATAATTCAATATATTTAAGTATATAAATAAAATCAATCTGTGTCAGGACAGTGGAACCCAAGACAGCTCTTTTATAATATGTTTTCCTTGACTTTTATGGTTTGGTGGAGAAACTTTGTTGATTCTATTTAATATTTTTATCGTGTTTTCTTAAATTATTTCTTTTCTAAATATTTAAAGTAAACTACTTTGGCGTTCGTTAAATTTCATCTTATATTTAAAATGTCAAATTAAATTTAATAGACTTTAAAATATATCTGTAGAATTTGTAATTTAACTAATCAGTTTAACCCTTTATTTGTAAGGAGTATAGACTATTCCGAAGCCAACTGTTTCATTTACGTGCCCTGAACAATTCAGATGCGGGTCACGGAACAGTTTGCATAATGACCGCGACTAAGACGGCGTCCGGACGAGAAGGGAAACAAAAATATTGTGGAATAATGTAAATTCGCTATCTTGTCACCGCCGAATTAGGGCAAAGTATCATTGTATATTGGCACATTAATTCTAAGCAGTTTATTCATCACTAGCGCCGTGCCGTGGCTTCGCTCCCTTAAACTAATAAGTTAAAATTTTACATAAATTGTAGCCTATGTGCTATTCTGGTGTATAAGCTATATATCTGTAAAGTTTCATCGAAAAATCTGTTCAATAGTTTTTCATGAAAGTAGAACAAACATCCATGCTCACTAACTTTTATATTTATAATAGTAGAAGGAGTTTTATTAGAAAGTACACACATACACACACAAACACACGCATATTTTTATGTTACCTTACTTTATAATTAATCTTTTCTATTTTATTGTAAATTTTGCTCTGTTTTATTTATGTATTTACAACAATTCGTAATTCATTTTTTGATAGTAAGCAACGCTTGTGAGGTGGGCCTAAATAGCCACGACAGTGTTTCACTAATGCGGTTATTTTATTATCGTACAAATTATTTCTTGTATAACTTTGCTAAATGTTTGAAATAAATAAATAAAATAAAATAAAATAAAAACAGTATGTATACAATGTGAGCTGCTGTTTGACGATTTTTTAATGATTCGCTTTGCTAATAACTTCTCTTTCCCGTTCTCAAAGAAAAGTTTCACCTAACAAGCATAAAAGCAAAATGCTTAATTTTCTACTTTATAGACAAAAAAAATAGTAAAAATTTTCATATAAGTTTTCTTTTATAAAATGAGACAGAGCAACCTTTTTTAATTTTTGCCTTATTTTGATATACTCATATATAACGTGACTCGACTTGTTGTCAATATTGTTAATCATACTCGTACATACATACATATAGGAATATGGTCTAATGAAATCAAGAGGAAATCCTTATGAACATTTTATTCAAATTAATAGCCAATATTTTATAGTTTTTTTTATGTTATTCTGATTGTAATATGAAATGATCGATGGCTTCAAATATCTTAATCAATATTCTTATTGAAATTTATAGTACCTTGGGATAATATCGTCGTTTCGTGCTTGTTATCATAAATCCGCTGCTAGTAATTAAGTTACATTTAATAATATTTGCGATACACAAGGGTAATATGTTAAATATTATTATTATAATTTCTCTAAAGTTTTTAACATGTACATACATACGTAATATTGTAGATTATGTAGTAATCTATATAATTTTTCTTTCTATTCTTTGATTAGAAAAAATATTTCCAAGAAAAACCACACTCGCCCATTTAAGACACGGTCGAAAATATATTGAATTTATAAACAAAAATTGTCTACGACGGACTAATTTTTAATATCAACCTAACGAAAACGAAAAATATATTTCTTAAGATTTTGAAAAAAAATTAAATCAACTTCACGCTGTATCCCGCACACAGCAGCCTAGTGTTAAGACACTCCGTTCCCCACTTTCTGCCGAATTCTGGAGGTATTGCGTGTTGAGTTGAGTCTTAAGATTTTAGTTAGGTACAATAACTTTCAAAGCTTCAAGAAAAAGCTTATTAAACGAAATCTCAGACTTTAATTTTATTCACAAAGTAATGAGTGGATTACTTTCCTTCCTTTAGTTAACAACAAAAACTAGCTTATTTTACAGAAAAATATTCTCCCGGTCCATAAATTAAAATTTTGTAAGAAAATATCAAATTTAGCTTGGATCCAATTTGGTGTAAATATAATTATTGCGAAAGAAAGGGAAAATGAAAATTCTTGTGAATAAAAAGTTATAACATGACGATATAGGAAAATGACGATACCTGACAAGTACTTTAATATATTACTAGCGGCCCGCCCACGGCTTCGCCCGCTTAAAATACATGATTATTGATTTAAGCAGAATTGATTGACAACTATAATAAAATAAAATAAATAAATAAATCAGCTTCACGCTGTATCCCGCACACAGCAGGGTAGGCAGAGGGTGAAGGGTGAGAATGTTAAGACACTCCCTTCCGCACTTTCTGCCGAATTCTGGACAGCGTGTTGAGTGGCAGAACTCAACGCCGCGCTTTGCCTCGACACCAGAGCGAAGAAATGGAAATATAAATTTAAGTTAATATTTCATCTCCTCGAGTGGGGATCGAACCCACAACCAGTTGGTTTTACAGTCACACTTCTTGCCGCTGCGCCACGACTGGCATTGTTTACTTTATTGTATAAAATATTGTATAATAGTGCTTCAAAAATATATATTTTTATCAACAGTCATATAATCAAGACGTTTCGAATGTCATTCTTTAGCCAGGGTCATACCAGCGCGATTT
>JAATLQ010032433.1:0-14187 GCA_013421005.1 Heliconius erato x Heliconius himera
TCCTGGAACTCTGGTGTATGTAGTAGTGTCCGCCTACGGTTCGAGACACGACTGTGGGGTGTGTGCCGTGCGTTTATTTAACATATCGGCCGCCTTGCGGTAGTGCGTTCGTTCCAACGACTTATATTGATCTCACAAATCAATCAACATCACGAATCACTATTCTAATACAATCTTAATATAAACAAGCGTAACAAGTACCTTCGGAAAGATCACACACAAACGTCCCGGAGGGTTCAGCGATGACTGTAAAGCCACGGTCTGGTCGGAATTCACGGTGTAGGGGCGGGGCGGGGCCCGTACTCTTTCTTCCTTTTATTATAACTAGTTCGCAGTTATAGTGGAGAGGAAGATAGGACGCACTCTTGGCTTATCTTCGGACGAGCTTCGAGTTATGATAATTTTATATTGTCGAGTCTACAGTTATCTAAATAACTGACACAAGAACAACTTCTGATGGCAAATATCTTATTAAAGCGATACCTTCTAATGGCATAATATGAAATTCTTAACACTGTTACTTCTGAATCTCTAAAAGATTTTGGGTTCTTCACGATCACAACAATAAGGAGTTCTAACCACTAGACACATCACGAGCCAAGGTATTGAATATTGAATAATATTTTAAAAGGTGTTTGGGATATCAGTTACAATGTTCAACTGGCAACGAATTTATATTAGAAGTAATTTTAACTGTAAGCTCGACGTTTGTGGGTTCGATTCCCTCTCGACGGAATAAAATATTTAATATTTTCATTTCTTGGCTCTGGTAACGAGGTATAGCGCGGAGTTCTACCATTAACACGAAGGTGAAAAATGGTGAAAGGTACGTCTATCTCAAAGCGAGGCGTTGAGTTCCGCCACTTAACACGCAATGCCACCAGAATTCGGAGGAAAGTAGGGAACGGAAATGTCTTAATGGATACGGATTGTCTTCAAACTAGGTTCCCAAGTGCCCTCTATCTTGCTATGTGAGCGATACAGCGTTAAGCTAAAAAAAAGATAAGTGTTTACGTTGATTGAAAGAGACGTTTAGATCCTTTGAGATGGAAGTCAAGAGCCGAACTTCAGATGAACTACTCTGGAACATCATACAATAAATGTACGGAGAGAATGTCATCTATTAGTAAATATTAAAATAAAAAAATAAATTACATTAATGTAATTTATTTTTTTTATTTTTAATTTAGGATTTAAATCCTATAAAAAATGATATAAAGTTCTAGAGACAAGTTGATTTTTTTAGTTTTGTAAGTATTTGTACATATTCACATAATAATTATAATACTAAAGAGTTCTCTTCATTTTGATATATTATTTTTGTCCCTAAATACATGCGTTGAGGCCAGTCGTGGCGCAGCGGCACGAGGTGTGACTGTAAAACCGACTGGTTATGGGTTCGATCTCCACTCGAGGAGATGAAATATTTACTTAAATTTATATTTCCATTTCTTCGCTCTGGTGTCGAGGTTAAGCGCGGCGTTGACTTCTGCCACTCAACACGCAATGCCTCCAGAATTCGGCAGAAAGTGGGGAACAGAGTGTCTTAACACTAGGTTCCCTCTGCCTACCCTGCTGTATGCGGGATACAGCGTGAAGCTGATTTTATTTAAATACATGCCTTATAAAAATGATGAAATAAACAATAATGATTAGTTAAATTGACGAAATTGATCTATACTATTAATAAAATATATATATATTTTTTAATAATTCTACGTATTTACTTGAATATATTAGAAGGAAACGTGTGACAGAGATAAATTTACTTTTTTACCAGTTACATTACGATAAAAGAAAATCTATGTATTCGCAAGAAGTGTTTCGCAACTAGGAACTGATGGCGGGTCAGTTTTAAAAATAAAATTGGCAAACTATACTTCCTTGAACCGTATATTTTTCGCGGTGACCGTGACGCATATTTTCTTTTGCAAATTCTAAATATTCGAGATAAAAAACGAATTTCCTTATTTCACACACTACATTAATGTCACGTCATTTTTAGAAAAACATAAATTTATTATGTTTAAGGAATAGTAATGGATTTTGACATAAATGTAAAATTATAAATGTTGAATTTAACATTTATTCTTCAGCATATTATGAGCGGCAACATATTAACATATATTATGTGTAGCTATATTTAAAATATATTTATTACTTCTTTTTTGCAAAAGCACATGGTCCCGAGGAATATTTTCGAATAAGTTTAAAACTTTCTTGAACATTTATTCAATATATGTAGATATATTAAATGATAAGTATAATAAATAGAAATAGTCACAAAATATGAAAAATTACAAAATATTTTAATAAATGGAATGTTCTTGATTATGAACCGTAATGTGACTGAGGCTAATCGTGGCGCAGCGGCACAAAGTGCGACTGTAAAACCGACTGGTTGTGGGTTCGACACCCACTCGACGAGATGAAATATTTACTTAAAATTTTATTTCCATTTCTTCGCTCTGTTGTCGAGGCAAAGCGCGGCGTTGACTTCTGCCCCTCAACACGCAATGCCTCCAGGATTCAGAAGAAAGTGGGCAACGGAGTGTCTGAACACTAGGTTCCCTCTGCCTATTCTGCTGTGTGCGGGATACAGGGTGAAGCTGATTTTATTTTTTTATGTGACTGATAATTATGATTACTGTGTATTAATATAACTAACGTACCTACATGTAAAATGGCCCAAATACCACAATACTCGAGGTACGACAGCTGTTTGTAATAAAAATTTATTACTTAAATGGATTGTAACTGTCACTAAATGTTTTAATGTACATATTTGAAACTTACTTTTATGTCTCTTAGAGTAATTAATGGACAGAGATATAATAGAAATAGACGCCTACTCCAGATGTTAATTTATTGAAGGCTTCTCTGGTCTTTCTCTCTCTCTCTCTCTCTCTCTCTCTCACATGTATGTACTTATCGTGTATTTAATGAATGTTAGTAGTTCATATATTTAGTACGCATAGTACGTTGTATGACTGTGATCTCCTTTCAACTTTTGTACTTATATAAGGATGTACAAAATTTTTTACAACGTAGAAATGACAGAATAGTTTAATTGTATACCCAGCAACGTATTTATTTTTCTTTTTCATTGTAGTTATTATGAAAATGTTGTGTGTACTAATAACATTTATTATAAATAATTTTAACCATTTAAATTGAAAAGAATTAAGCAAAATAAAAGTTAAGGTAACAGTGTATAGAGAATATTATTTTACGATATTTTTTTTTAATTTATACAATTTATTTCAGCTTCACGCTGTATCCCGCACACAGCAGGGTAGGCAGAGGGAACCTAGTGTTAAGACACTCCCGTTCCCCACTTTCTGCCGAATTCTGGAGGCATTGCGTGTTGAGTGGCAGAACTCAACGCCGCGCTTAACCTCGCCACCAGAGCGAAGAAAATGGAAATATAAATTTAAGTAAATATTTCATCTCCTCGAGTGGGGATCGAACCCACAACCAGTCGGTTTCACAGTCACACCTCGTGCCGCTGCGCCACGACCGGCCTCACAATTTACAATTTATTTAAGTAGTGTAATGTATAGTCATGGCAACCCTAGGCCTGCACCTGCTCTTGTATAACCATGAACTCGTTCACGACCTAATCTTATTTATGTAAGCCGTTTATACTTTATATTTATTATGTTAGACGGCGGGTTAGCTTGAAAACAAATACATTTATTATTCAATTATAATAACAATTGCTTTTATGTATGCTATAATGGTAAATTGCTTTGCACGATCAATTATAAAAAGAAAATTAGAAAGGCAGCTAATATCCGACGACGATTTGATTATTATATATATACTTAAAATACGCTCTAAGCAAAAAAAAATATAATAAAATGTTGAATAATATTATAATTCCCACAGTTTTAAAATGTACTATTCTAAATTAGTATTTGACATAAGTTTGGTAGCTTACATGTAAATATTTTTTTCTAACAAACGAATGCATCGTTTCTTGGAAATAACTGAATGGTGTGCGAGTATCGTCGAGAAACAAAACACGTACGAAGAACTGGTTACTGAGAAAACGAATGTACCTATTGAGATTGTTTGCTTATTGTTTATCATAACGTAGCGGGTCTTAACCACTATTCAGGTCTTGCGGCCTCACACAGGTATAAATGTACAATAAACTGTATAGAAAATGTAGTAGATTTTTTTCGCCACGCTAAAATATATTATTAAGAATATTTTTTTAATTATCAGCATACTAATAAAATGTTTATGGTAACATAAATGGGAAAACTGCGTTTCCAAATATAAAGCAATCAATTAAGTACTGGCAATACGCAAAAAAATGCTAATGGAATTGCGTAGTAGGTATGTGTTGTGGGAAATAATTCTTTTTAACTCTTTTTAGTTCAAAATTGACTAACTGAATAAAAATTGAAGAGACCGCTGAAATGTACCACAACTCTTACTTTCGTATTTATATATTGCTATCGTTTTTTAGATTTGTGGTGCAGTAAATTCTCTATTTTTCATTTTCACTTATTATACCGCAAATAGCAGGTTAGAGTGAACATAAGTACCTACCATAAAAAGTTAAGACACTCCGTTCTTCACTTTCGGCTCGAATTCGATTTACCAACACGAGAAAACTAAATAAATATCACAATTATAAGAGAATATTGAAATATAGAACCCGGCGAGAGTTCAAAAAATTAACTAATTACAATAAAGGGATTTTTTTAAATAGTGTTGTAATTTTGCAGTATTTTGCAGTGTTATAGTATTTGTTCTACTATATTATTTTTGATTATATTGTATTTTTATACAGTTCTTAAGGTTGTCATATTAACACAATATAATTATATGTATGTATATCGTTATTATAAGATGAATGGAATTAACAAAACAATTATAGTTAGTTGTATATAAAGCTACTGGCGCCACAGCTTGTATTGTCAATATTATGAATATGTGTAAGGTCTACGTCCAGGAATGTGTGTAGCTAGTTGTCTGATTGATAAGTATGTATGAAGAGTAGACTAGTGTGGAACAAATAAACGGATTATTTAAGTTTTTTTTTCATGTTTATTAATGTATATAAATAAAATGCAGAGTACCTAGTGTAAGACACTCCGTTCCCCACTTTCTGCTGAATTCTGGAGGCATTGCGTGTTATGTGGCAGAACTCAACGCCGCGCAACACTAGAGCAAAGAAATGGAAATATAAATTTAAGTAAATATTTCATCTCCTCGAGTGGGGATCGAACCCACAACCAACCGGTTTTACAGTCACACTTTGTGCCACTGCGCCACGACTGGTCTCTATGTTATATATTTTTTTGGATAAGTCACCACGGCACAAACAATTTATTTAACCTATAAATGTTTTATTGGTATATTAACTTATAAATATTAACAATTTCAAGAATTTCCGTACACTACAAATTAAAAACAGACAAACAAGTTGTATTTCCAATTTAAAGTACAATAGCGCTATGTACATATACTTTAGTGAATACTTCTAGATTAGATTAGATTAAGCTATTTCTATTTGTCAAATAGAAACACCTGTCTGTCTTTTAATGTAAATGGCGGGAGTGGGCGCGTTATATAAAAACCACTTTAAATTGGTTTGGACAAGGTCAGTACTCAGTATTGGCCTAAGATCCTATTATTGCTTTAATCTACAGGGATCTGTTTTTCTAATGAAACTTATATTTAAGGATGATACATGATAGTAGAATAGATTACACTGGGGTTACCTAGAAGAATCCTGCCGCAATCATCTTTAATAAAAAAAATTCGTAATGCGGTTTTGGAGAAAATTGCACTAATTTGTTTTTATTGTGAATCGCATACCATTTGAAAGAAAATCGCATAAGGAACGCAACATTTAAGAATTAGCATAGGAAAGAAATATCGTATATCGTGTCGTGCAGTCGTGGCGCAGGGGAGCAAGCGACACGACAGGTTGTAAAGGAGTGTAAAGTTAAAAAATATATATTAGAGAAGCGAAAATTTTATATCCTTTTTGGCGGAAGAGAATGATATTTGGAACAGTTACAGCTTATGCAGAGTTGTTTTTATCATGTATAATAATAATATTTTATTTAATTTTTATTTAATTAATCAATTAAGATAAATTACACACACTTCTTTATAACGAACTTGAAGTTCAACAATATTATACATACAACATTTTTTGTATAAAGCGACAAGGCAGCGCGTTCATATAAATAAAGTTATATTAAATGTGACAGATTATTGCATACTACGAGGTACTTTTTATATTTTGATACCCACCTACTTTTAGGACGTTATTAATAGATATTGTAAGGAACACGTAGAAATTTCTTCATCATGGTATACGAAATTATACAACAAACAAGCTTAATTATTGACATCTGTCAGTGCATCTGGTCGGCATTGCGATCCAAAGGGATCTCTGACGTCTATATTGAGATTATCAGAGATATCTACCAAGATTGCGCTTCTATGGTTAGGACTGCCGTTGGCGACACTAAACCCTTTCAGATTACAGTAGGGGTTCATCAGGGCTCGGCTCTTAGTCCGTTCTTATTTAATGTAGTGCTCGATACTGTCTCGGCCCACATCCAGGACCAGCCTCCATGGCTGATGATGTACGCCGATGACATAGCATTCATTGACGAGAACTGACTGACGCTGGAGCGTAAAGTGAACCTGTGGAAGGGTACGCTTGAGAACGTCGGTCTTAAAGTAAATGTGTCGAAGACCGAGTACATGACCTGCGGGAGCCCGGACTTGAGCACTATTCTCATAGGTCCTGAGTCAGCCGTTAAGTCGGAAAAGTTCAGGTACCTTGGATCCGTCATGCACGAGTCTGGAGGCATCGATCACGATGTCCATGGCCGGATAAGCGCCAAGTGGCGGGAGGTCACTGGTGTGGTCTGCGACTGCAGGATACTGCCCAAGCTCAAGGGGCTGATATACAAGAGCATCATCCGACCGGTTCTTTTATACGGCAGCGAATGCTGGCCAGCACTATCTCGGCACACTTAGGAGCTTCACGGAAATGAAGATGCTGAGGTGGATGTGCGGCGTAACGCGGTCTAAACGCATACGTAACACATTCATTCGAGGCAGTCTTGGGGGTCCGAGACGTAGCGGATAAGCTCCAAGAGCTCCAAGTCGCCTGAGATAGTATGGCCACGTTGCGCGCCGGCCTAGGAACTATAGGATGGAAGTGCCTTGCTATGTCTGTCCCTGGAGCTAGATCTCCCGGACGCCCAAGGAAGCGTTGGTTGGATGTCGTGATGCAGGACACGAGAGCCAATGGTCTAACCACCCAGGACGTTACAGATCGAGCAAAGTGGAGTAGATTAAGCAAGAAGGCAGACCCTGGCAACATACGCCGTGATTAATGTCAAGAGGAAGATCTTAAATCAGCTTTGTCTCGTTGTAAATTGTAAATTTTCTGGTCAACGTTGGTCTGGCGTAACCTAAAAATATTTTTCTACATAAAAAAGAATTGCCAAAAAACACGTGGAGCTGAGTTTCAAAAAGATTAAATTTCTACAATACTATTCTACCTTGACCTATTGGCCTAACAAATAATATTTGTTACAAATTTATGTTACATTTAATAATATTAAGTCCATCATAACACAAAAACTAGGATGCACCTGTCTTCACTGTGCTCATTTAGTAAAAACACCTTGTAAATAAAATGTAAATTTAGTCTTAATTAAATTTGAATTCATAAAGTAAATTGCCGATAGAATATTAAAAAAATCCTAATAGAATTGACTAGATAAAAAAAATATTAGCGTAGGTATGAATAGAAGTCAATATAAATTTTCTTTTTAATGTAACTTACAAAATCATAAGAAGAATTTGATAATTTTTGCAATTTTAATATACTACAAATACTAATACCTATACTAAAAGAAGATAAATCACACCAGAAAAACATACAATATTATATTTTTATGTAATAATTTTTTTATCTTTCGTTTATCTCCACTTGATTTTTAGCTGTGAATTATTAAAATAACTGAAAATTTATGATAATAATGTATGTGAGATTGTATGATATTTGTAAGTTTAATGTATTAATAATCAATGTCTTTGTTTGCTTATTATGTTGATGTAATCAAAGGCCGTCGTGGCGAGGGGCATCAGTATTTCTCTGAAAATGCGACAGTTGTGGGTTTGTTTCCTGTTCGAGGAAATGAACTATGTAATATTTTAAACAAGGCAAAGCGCGTCGTTGAGTTTCGCCACTCAACGTGCAATGCCTTAGATTTCGGCAGAGAGTGGAGATATTGTCAGTATTTATTTCAAACATTTATAATAATAATACATTTACATATAACTACATTTACCATACTTATCTAAATATTCGATTTTTTAAATATCAGAACCTCCTTCTTTGTTTACATACGTACGCTTATACGTACGTATTGTCATACAAATAATATTACAAACGAGTAATGTATACATGTACTCGTATATCTAATACACTAAAGTTTAGTGTATTGGATAATTTAGTAAATAAACTATAAATAGATGATTTATTGAAATTGTAAGCACTCTAGACACGCCAACACACAACTACACCTACTCGATAGTACAGTACGGCCAATGTGTCGTGGCCACTTAGAAGTCTAGCTTTTAAAACTTTTGCGCATTGTACAATATACACTCGAGAAGAAATAAATAAAAAGTATGCTACGACTATACGGCTACGACTCATCGGTCGTACTACTCTGTAATTGATGTGAATTCATCGTTTTATGTTAAGAACAATTTGTCCGTTAACTCCTATATAACAATCTTAGACTACAGGTCTTTTAATATGAAACTACAGGTTTTTTAATATGTATAATATTCTTATGTAATTATATTTTGTATTTTGTTGTTGATATTGATTATTTCAATAAATTCCAAAGTTTCAAGACATTGCTTGTAGAATGACGGAAATCGACGCCGTTCTTTGTAGTACCGGAGGGGGGAAAAGTAAACAGTTTACTCGTATATTTAAACTAAAATTGTCCCTGGAGTAGAAATCGAACCCATCGACCATCGCGTTTATAATCGGACGCCGTCTTACTGAGATCCGACGGCCTTCATTTTGTCTTTACGTTGAACAACTTGTGCTAGGGCGACTTTTCAATAAGTGCATGTAAATCAGCTCAGCTTTACGCTGTATCCCGCACACAGCAGGGAAGGCAGAGGGGACCTAGTGTTAAGACACTCCGTACCCCACTTTCCGCCGAGTTCTGGAGGCAATAAGTGCATGTAAAAAGGGTTTCTTATACTTTAACTCAACTATTAAGGTTTTCCATCATATGTTCCAGATTTTTAATTTTGATACCTACGTAGTTGGAAACTCCGTATTACCTACAACATCTATTGTTAAGGTAGCATTTTATTATTTCTTATAGTATATCGGGAATGCTATGGTTTTACAATAAGTGTAACAGTCTTCAAAATGAACTATGATCTACTCCTGCGCAGGACTTAGCTATATATTTCAATAGTTTTTTCTCATCACATACAGGCATTTTTTGTGTGTTTTATTACAGTACGAATAACAAACGTTATACATCCTATTCATACATTCTATTCAGCTAACTAGTAGCTGAAACACGACGTAAGGTTCTGTCAGCCATCATGCACTTATTTCAATAGAGTTAGTTAGCTCAATATTCTCTCAATTGACCTCCAGAAATGCGGAATATGTATCTGTAAATATAAAAAGTACACATTATTATAGTAAGGCCTTTCTTTCATATAGATCGTAACTCAATTTACAAAAGGAATCCTTAAAATGTCTTAAGATCTCTGAAATGTTTATTAAAACACAAATTTACAGTATGTCTAAAAATTATGACCGGTTATTTTGGCGTTTGCTCTTCAAAAGCGACGCGAACGTAAACACGAACAGTGACTTTGCACAAAAGTGTTTATAATTAACTCGGATAATATATGTTCTTAATATTTTTTTAAATACTGCATAAGTTAAATTAATAATTTGTTTATATCAAAGTTTTTTTTTCGTTTTTCTAACGTATAATTAAAATAATCATATTCAAAGTGGGCACGAGACGTTTGTTTTGTTACTTGATACCTAAATAGTAAAGACGTCAATCAGAGTACAAAATCAGAATTAAATCGGCCCAAAGTCATAGTCGACAGTACTAATATCATAAAAATAAATAAATCAAATAAATAAATCAGCTTCACGCTGTATCCCGCACACAGCAGGGTAGGCAGAGGGAACCTAGTGTTAAGACACTCCGTTCCCCACTTTCTGCTGAATTCTGGAGGCATTGCGTATTGAGTAGCAGAACTCGACGCCGCGCTTAACCGCGACGCCAGAGCGAAGAAATGGAAATATAAATTTAAGTAAATATTTCATCTCCTCGAGTGGCGATCGAACCCACAACCAGTCGGTTTTACTGGCCTCAAATATCTTAAATCTTCAATAATTGTACTAGTTTTGTTTATTATTAAATTAAAACTAACTAACTATATTTAAATAAAAACAATGTTATCATCTTCATTCAACAATATAACGTGAGTTCTCGTTCAATCGTACACGCCGACTACACTAGTGGCGTGACCGTTTATTGACCGTTGACAAATAAGTGTGATAGTTCATTTATTGCGTAAACGTCTGGACTACACCTACTCTACTAGATATATTATCTGTATTATGTTAACCATTTACAAATACATTTTGTATCTATAATTGAGTTTTTTTTACAGATTATTTTAAAGATAAATATTGGCAGATTTATGTATTATCCTGTGATTTGTTTTGAGAATGGAGTTTTAGTACTTATTTTAATGCTTGTTAAGTATAAATTTAATCTTTCTGTTTTTAGTTTGAAATGTAAAACAATTATTTATATGTATAGTTGCTTATATATAAAAAATAAAAAAACAGCATTATTTGTTATAGTATAGAAAATTTTATCCTACAAAATGAAATATTCTCACTAAAATAATATTCACTGATAACTGCTAAAGCGTTAATCAAAAGAAGCAAACAAAGGAATGTTGTCGACCTATTTTTGACAGAGAATATAGTGAATATTGACAATTTCCAATAAAATTCCTGATTTCATATCACAGTGAGATAACAAAAATTATAAACTTTTACATGCATCGGTAAGATATACTTCAGAAAGAAAAATACTTATTTAGAATTTCTTAAGAGTGGAATAACACTTTAAAAAATGTTAAAAAATATATACTTCGTCTGATCTGTAAGAAGCTTTTGGGAAAAAACTGAATTTTATAATATACCTAGGAGCAGTTTCATTAGAAATTTATTCTAATGAAGTTACGAAGTCTAACGCTACATACTTTTTCGCATCTAAAAAAACGCCTATTTTTTCAACAAATATATTTTTAAGAGTGTACCATAATTGCGTCGTATTTATTTAAAATGTTCTTTTTAATCTGTATAATATAAATTTTCTTTATTTCCATGTTATCGTTTAATACTTGTATTATGTTTTGTCATTCAACTTTGTTTTTGTTCTATTTTAAAAATACGAAAAAAAGCGTCTCTACATTGTTAAATTAATAATGAATATATTATTAAATCAATATCTTTACAAATCATACAGACGTACATATATTTATGTACATGAGATTGTTTTCAATCTGCATACGAGTACCTAGCTAGTTCTTCGAAACCAACAATATATTCATTTGGTTAACAGCTAGTGCATTGTCGATCAGCTGTATAAACATCGTGAAATGAAGTCATCCAAGCCACAGGTCAAAAACATACATATTTTATGTTTACCTAGAAATATTATTAACGTGAGTCAGCTAAGAAATAGTAATTAGTGACAGTCGTATGGCGCCAACTGAGATGTAGTTGACAATTGTTGGGTATAACGTTGAAATGTTGGTGTTGTGGCTATCTTTTTTTTTTAAATTAGTTGTTTCATCTTTTATTAATAAAGATTATTTTTTTATTTATTGTTATGTTATATAAGACTCACACTGTATAAATAAAATGTTGTTACGCATATTGTATTGTAAAGTATAGCAACATTTAATATATATTAAAATTATACAATTTATTAATAGTTATTATTTATATTACATTATAAATGTGGTTATGGATAAATTAAAAAGATGTTAAAAAATAGCTGAAATTTAGAGTTGGTGTATTATTAATTTAAAGTTGACTGAAAATAAAAAAAGAAAATGTGAAACATTACGTTGTATATACGATTGTTATTACCAAGCGACCATATTTCATACATAAAAATTATATATAAAATTAGTTGTCATATCATATGTATTACGTATAATATTAAAATTTATAAGAAATGTAAAGCAAAGAAGATAATATTCATCTACTTAAGCATATATGGATAGTAAGTTAGTTGTTAAGTCTTGTCAGTTCGAACGCTATCTATACAATGCACAAATATACAGTATACGCTAATATAATGTAACTAAACTTTTAAGCGATGATGTGTTAAAGTTACACTACACGAATAAATTAAACAAGTAAACAAACCACGTCCAGTCCGCCCGAAGTATAACGAGTAGGGCAATGCTCTTCTAACGTTTCTAGAATACTATATTATTCCTATGTTATGTTTACTTTTTTAAATTTTATTTTGTTTGTAAAGTTTTAAAATATTTATGTTAATTTAAGGCGAAACTTATTTAAATTCGAAATTTAAAATATGCATTTATTATTTTATTTAAGCTGTAAAATAAAATAGATTAAAAATAATATAAATATTAAACAGATTACATAAAATGTCATAATAGCGTCTGGGACACATTTTGGTCTTGTCGAATTGAAATTGAATGACGCAATCAAAAAAAATTGCTTCCGTATTATACATATTTTTTTTGCAAGCTTCAAAATTTACCTAAGTACTAATACTTTCTTTCTAATAACGTATAATATTACATTAAAAATAAAGAATTTACTATTAATATTCCATTTATATGCTATATTAGTTGAAGTAAACTCGAAATTTCTTGAATATATTTAACTTTCTAACTGTAAACTAACTAGCTACTAATTTCCATTTTATCTAAGTTAAAATAATTTACTATGCTGCTGTATGCTATTCGCTTATAAATAAATAAAATATAATGAGTCTTTTGACCAAGATGTTATCGTTAACACGTCACAGTCATGTATTATGAACTGAGTGTAGGGCAATGCTCTAATCGTGCCAGAATTAGAAGCTAATGTGACGGTAGCCCTTCTAATGTAGTTACGTGAAAATTCTTAGAATTTAATATTTTATTATAAAATAAAGCCCTAAGTGGCCTCGCGTATATGAGTGTTACAATTTGTTCTAAATTGTATTAATCCATATAGTAATAACTTACAGTCTATTACTTATAGATAATAAGATTTTTGTCTTTTAATTTTTAAACATTTCCTGATGGACGGGTAATTGTTGCGCAATTTTATATTTTGGTAAGTTATTTGCTTTGCCGTAGTAGGGTAGAAATGATTTGCAGATAGCATAAAACTAGATAGTAGACAATTTAAAATTGTATGTTAATTAATATAAACATCTCTATCTCTATATATAATAAAAGGATAGAAAAGTCAATTCTGTACATGAAAGATATAAAAAAAATAAAAATTAGGTCGGTTTATATGTCGATTATAGAACCTAAAAAACCACTCAACAGAATTCTTGTCTGTCTGTCTGTCTGTCTGTCTGTCTGTCGGTCTGTCTGTTTGTTTGTTCGTCAATCACGCAAAAACTACTGGACAGAAATTGATGAATTTTTGCATGGTATTAGCCTAGGGTCTTAAGCTACATTTTTTTTGGGTTTCATTCCGAATTTCATTATAGTTTTATTTAAAAAAATAAAAACTGAAAAATGTAAATTACTTAAAATACCGATAACTACTGTATGCAATTAATTTATTTTTAGCATGGTAATAGTTCAAAACCTAATGTAACTTATAGAATAGTTTTTATCATAGAGTACAAAGAAATTTTACCAGAAAAAATAACATAATTATATTTTTTTATAAAAAAAATCGACTTCTTCAATTTCAATCGGATTTCATACTCTGAACTTAACCAAACTTTCACCAAACTACCCTTTATGTGTACCCTTTCTAATAAAAAAAAGAATCATTAAAATCGGTTGAGTTGATATTGAGATATTAGTCCATTTGTCGCGCACATACATAATGTAAATTTG
>JAATLQ010032434.1:0-14188 GCA_013421005.1 Heliconius erato x Heliconius himera
GGCCCCTCGCGGCCAGGAGCCCTGCAAGGCGCTTCCACACCCACACACACCGATCCACCGGGGGGCAGAGCACTAGTGCCGGCGTTCGCACACAGGGCTCCGCTGGCTAAAGGTAACAATACCTACTTCGTACGCCCTACACCTTTCATTTGCACTGCAATGCCACATTTGTTAGCTACCCCTGCTGTTTGAGGGCTGCCGCATTACGGGGTGGCTATATTTTGCGAACATATACGCTTAAAATTACGTACGCAAACCATTAGTTTTGACCTTCCCCGGCATTGTTCCCTAACGTCGCATGAAACGTGCAGTGTGTCGTTGTTAATCGTTTATCAATTTCTCTTTTGAAAACACTGTTTACGAAAGTCAAATTTATGATCGATACGAACATATGGTCTTGTCAGTTACAGAAAACTTCTACAGTTCCCTTTTTTCATTGTACAAATGTAATTTTCG
Organism: Heliconius erato x Heliconius himera; assembly: GCA_013421005.1. Lineage (NCBI taxonomy): Eukaryota > Metazoa > Arthropoda > Insecta > Lepidoptera > Nymphalidae > Heliconius > Heliconius erato x Heliconius himera. Next base: position 457 of record JAATLQ010032434.1, read on the forward strand.
ATTTGATTTCATTTGGTTGGCAATATTTTTTTATTAACGGATCAAACCGCCTTCTTTTAACGACACCTTCGTGATTAACACGCTATATTGCGCGCAGTTCTTTCCAATTAGGTCTAATGAGACACTTTCATTGGTTATAAACTATGCTTAATGCCTATCAGCCATTCACAAGGATTTATGATTAGATTCAATGAAGACGGCGGAGAAGACGGAGAGTTTTATTGTTTACTTTTTCTGTTTTTATTAAGTATTTCTATTATTTTAATATGTATAGATGAACTGTGTATATGCAAATCACAGCATTGCAGTTATTTACACGATTTTATTCACAAAGCGAAAATATTTGCTTTTACGTCCAGATATCACCCAGAAGATATCAATATAATTTATTGTTTAAAATGTAAATGTGATATATATTTTATTATTTACTTTATAAGATATCATTTAAATATTGTAGAATAATAGGAGAATCGGATAAAGTAACAGATAACGTTCATTCCGCTTACAAAAAAATATATCGAATTAATGTAAATTCAATATTTCATCTTGTAATAATTCTAATTAACAAAAAGGACGGTCATTATTCATATTATCTGATAACAATAACGGACGCATACGACTCTACCTGCAACATTCGTAACTTCACTATTCATCGAAGTCCTTTGAAAGCTTAAACCTCTAAGATCTTTTATTCTCTTTCGTAGTTACTCATTTAAACAAACCTAAATAAAAATTTATCTTAAAGTAATCATTTACCGTTGAGATAAAAAAAACCAAAAATCAGACCACAGCAGATTTAACACGTATTCGTTGTATCGGAAGCAATAAAATCGTAGTCGACTACTGTTCAAGACTATTGATCACGAATTCTAAACCACTTTAACAAAGCTACCGTAGTTTAATCTTTTGCTTCTTTTATTCATACAGAGTGAATATAATATCACGTACACTCTTAACTACAATAGTGCAACTTAAGGCTTAAGTTTATACATTTTAATTTGAAAAGAATACAATAACTTAAGAGCTTATGTGAGAATAAGTGCTTATCTGCGTGACTGCGGCTCGTTCTGAAGCTTTAAATAAAGAATATTATTAATAGAGAACTTCATTGATAATAATTTCTGTATTTAAGAAATTATTGATGAACACATTATTATTCTCGAAATTATTAATTGTGTTAGTCTATATTATATATTATATAAAAATAATATCAATCTTCTTATTATATAATATCTGTGTGAATATGCGCACGCGCTGCGCCCGGAAGAAGCTTAACGAGATAGAATTGCTGTAAACTATTACAGTTAAGTGCAAAATATATTAACGTTTTATTTAAATATTTTTGTTTAGTACACATATATTTTCATTTCATAATTAGGTAAAAAAATCGAATATGTTTTATATTTTATAGAATGTAAATTAAATTTAATTTATATATATTAAGATAGATATAAAAACACTAACTTCAATATTAATAAATATAATATTAAAAAGTTAAATATTTAATTTATACACTGCATTAAATATATAATGCGTTTCATTGTGTTTCGAAGTAATAATTCAATACAAGAGGAATTGAAGAGGGAAAGGGGGATGTCAACGAGTACTATTGCACTATCAATATACGTATGTCGACGTGAAGGATTACATGATATCGTTACTACTATGTCTAACCTCTTCACAATGGAGTATATTATTTGAAATAGAATAATAATCAACCATTTCTACGAACAAATAGATTATACAATATTTGTATATTAAATATATGAGGCCTCTTGGCGCAGCGGCACTAAGTGTTACTGTAAACGCGACTGGTTGTGGGTTCGATCTCCACTAGAGGAAATGAAATATTATAGTTAAATTTATATTTCCATTCCTTCGCTCTAATATAGAGGCAAAGAGCGGCGTTGAGTTCCGCTACTCAATACACAATGCCTGCAGAATTCGATGGAAAGTGGGGAATAGAATGCCTTAACAATAGGTTCCCTCTGCCTACCCTGCTGTGTGCGGGATACAGCGTGAAACTGATAAAAAAATATATACATATTAAAATAATTTTTATTCATTAAAAAAAATATTTTAAACCTTTTGCTATTACTAAAACTCACATTTTTTATTTACTAACCACCAGTTACATATACCAAAACTTATTATTGCACGTATCCACGTTCATCTAAAATTCCATAAATATAATACGTTCATTTAAAATTCCATAAATAATTTATTTCTTTGTGATTCCTTTTGCACTTTTCCTGTTTCTCTCTCGCAATTTCTTGTGAAAGGAAGCCAATTTTAGTGAAACAACCGAGTAGGTACTGGAAAATAAATTGTAACTTCTTAACGTAACTCCAATCTTTGAGCTTTTAAAAATTTCTTTTTTCTCCAATCTTTGAGCTTTTAAAAATTTCAACATTGGCCAGGAACTAATCGACTTATTTAAGTTTAATATTTTAATGAAAAATTTGAAGTGATGGTGACGCTAACGCCTCAAGTTATAGATACTTGGATAAATGTTATATAAAAGGGAAGACGATTCTTCTACAACGATTGATATATGTTATGTATTTACAGTAATTAAGAGGCCGGTACTGGCGCAGGGACATAAGTGTGCGACTATAAATGCGATTGGCTGTGGGTTTGATTCCCATTAGGGTGAAATTAAAAAAAAAATCCTCGTTATGGGTAAAACCGGCGCCTGCTCTACGACGGCCTCAATGATATGTAACATTAAATTATTTTGATAATAATCATTAAAATTGTAGTTGGAAAATATTTTAAATTAATACAAACATATTGTAATTGAAAAGAAGTTACTTGACATTTTAATGTGATTGTTATTATTATTCTTAAATAATAACACTAAGCTCCCAGGTTAACTCAGTCTACCCTGCTATGTGCGGGATACAGCGTGAAGCTAAAAATAAGAAAAAAAATATAATATATATTTTTTTAATATGTAAATAAATAGCAAACATACCAGGTATACATGACCAGTGCAAATCACAATACATCAATAATCCTATGCATGCATATGTATGTATATATTAATATTTCATACAACTAAAATAAATGTAATTTTAAATAATATTATGATTAGACTATCTATTTTATTATTTTTGTTTCTTCTGACAATGGAATATTTTAAGAGAAATTTTAAGAATGCAATATTTTAAGAGAAGAATTGTTGCATATTTCAAGAGTAACGCTTTGAATATACTTTTTTTGTGTTTCTGTAACTCTCTTACTATTATTATTGTATTCTCTTTCATAGTTCTCGGATTCAAAAAAATCCTTCCAAAGGAATAGTTAAGATATATATTAAGGTAGTAAGTTAAGGAATAATTATACATATATAACGACAGTAAATAGTTATACATATATATGGAAGGATAGTTATACATATATATTATAATGGATAAATCGTAATAATGTAAATATAAAGAAATACCTTTATACTTCTTGTAGGGACGTAACATTTAATTAAATAAAACTATGAGTATACGAATACAATAAAAAATATTACCAACAACTAGTTTATTAAGTTATTAAGGTAGAAAATATTTTTTTGTAATATGACAATGATATTTTTAATAATTCTTTATAATAATGAACGCTTAACATTGAAATTCAGGGAAGCTAAGCCCTGACCTTAATTCTATGTTTTAGTCGAAATCATATGATTCTAATCTTTAGTCTATTCTACATAAAATCAAATAAAAATATATATATTATTAATATAATTTAAACATAGATATGGCAGAAGAATATTGAAATAGATGATTGCAGAAGAGATTGCGATCTTTGACAATCGAAGTTAGCTTAGCTGATCCAATACAACAATATACATAAACAGAATAGCCGAGACCAGCAAGAATTCTACAGTACGATTGAAGAATCACATGTTTAGAGAATGAGTGCAAAAAGAATGATAACGATGCAAGAGTAAATGGTATGAGAGGTAGAGGGAGGACTTGGTTGATTCTGGAAGAAGGTCATGTAGAAATGGAGTCATTGTTTTAGCAAGAATCAATCTTTAATGACAATTGATGAAGCTAACTAGACATGATGTAAAGATTATGGCGTTCTCAACTCTATTTTACTTGATTTTGTTTACATCGCTAGTATAAATTAAACAAAATATATTTCAAAAAACAAAACTAAGTAAAATTCAAAGTTAAATATTTTATAATGAAAAAGTAATACATTTCATACAAAAATTATATATTGAGGCATTTAATTTTTCGAAACCAAATAGGGGTGCGAAAAGCTAACTAAACCAATATAAATTTTCTTTAAAATCATTTACATAAAATTTTTTCGCACTGCGTTATTACATATCTGCAGAGAAAGGGCGTGGTATCTTAAACAAGCTTATCTATTACACTGTAGTATAGTAAAATATTACAAGGCTGTTGACCTAAAAGCTGAATGATGTTGTACTTATATTTAACTTTGTTTAGAAAAAAATATATAAATGCTGATGGAAACATCGCAAATTGCTGCCAAATGGTCTAAATTAAGGAGAAGGTTTTTGTAAAAGCCTTAAAGTTTGCCAAAATTTATAACTTGTGATAAAATTTGGAACATAAAATTTGTACCATTTTATGTCAAGTGTAAAAATTATAGATTTATTTTTTATTACAATATTTAGTTTATTCTTTTTAACTTTTTTATTTTCTCTTTGAACATAATTCAACTATTATTCTTGCGTAACTCCTAATATAACTTTTTCCTATTTTTAAACTTTATACAAAAGAGTAGGTGAATACTAACTCGTACTTCAACACTTAGCTATCTCTACGTATAAATTTTCCAACGAATGGGAATTGAAGTAAACCAACTACACAACCAATCTCATTTTTAATAACAAGGGTTTTATAATAATTATAAAATAATATTTCAGCAATTTGAAATAATATCGTTACATTAATATATAATATTTTACTAAAAATATATATATAATAATAAAATAAATATAAATAATAATTTTGAATTATTCAAATCTTAAGAATTTCGTTTAAACTAATAAGCTATTATAGAGTTGTTGCCCCACAAACTGAACAAATCGTGAAATGTTTAACCTAAAGTTCATTATGGTTCACACGCCACGCGAATAGCACGCGATACTCTAACTACGCGTTACATAGAAAAATTATATGAGCGAGCCATTTAAACGCAATCTATATTACTATATTAAATCTTGATAGTGTATTGGAAAATGAATTATTAAATTAACTTTTAGGTGATTTTTTATTAATTTATTCAATAATTAAATTTTCCAGTAAGGCCAATTGTCGCGCAGGTGTATTAAGTGTGCCTGTCATATTAAGTGTGCATGTAAAATCGACTGGCTGTGGGTTCGATCCCCACTCGAGGAGATGAAATATTTATTTACATTTATATTTTCATTTCTTCGCTCTGATGTCGAGGGGAAAGCGCGGCGTTGATTTCCACCACCCAACACGCAATGCCTCCCGAAATTGGCGGAAAGTGGGTGCCGGAGTGTCTTAACACTAGGTTTCCTCTGCCTACTCTGCTATGTGCGGGATACAGCGTGAGGCTGAAAAAATAAATTTAATTTTCATTAATTCTTTCCCTTATATAATTTCAATTCACATTATATATTAGATACTTTCTACTAAGTTTTTTATTTCTTACTCTGTTGCTTCATGTAAGTATTTTTGGAACGTTCTTAGTTAAATACATTTTTTTTTTTAAATCACTAATAAAAAGTTAATATAGCTGTCCTCAATTACATACTTAAATGTTTAAAGTTATTAGAAAAAATCCTAAAATGAAATTATTAAAAGACTTCAAAAAGACGCACAATTCAATATTGTATTAAATACGTACATTTCAGAATAAAGAAAACAACTCAATATATCAAAGTTTCTCTTACGCTCATATGTATAATAGAATAGAATAGAAAATTATTTCAAATGAGTTTTCATAAATATCTTGATACGTTTCGTAGAAATGCTTGCATTATTTCGTTTTTCGTATTAATAATAATAAATATGTTATAAAACATATTTTATGTAGACAAAAGATTCATTTCAGATAATTTTATTTTCTGCGGTTAAATAAATAAAAACAATTGAGTAATAACATCATACAAAAGGTTAGAGTGCTTTTTCGGGAAGAAAAAAATATGATGGCACATGTGTTGAGAAAAATCGTTACAGACTTACATACCTCTGCATATTAACCTCATTTTTTTCTTGTAGTAAATGATACATGATTTGCAAGAAAATTTTACAACTTTGAACTTTGAATCATTTGTCGTAACAATATCTTGGCTCTATTAGTTTACATATACTTTTATTATCAAAGACAAATATTTTTTATATTTTTAAGTGTAAATTAATATAAAAAATACTTTTAAAAATATAAGAAATACTCATGCTCTATCATTATTAGTTTATTACTATGTGCCTTTATATATCCCATATTGGGATTTAATATAAATATCCCAAATCTACTTGGAATTTCATTTCTATACAAATGTCATCGAAAGTTAAGAACAAAATAATGTTTTTTAACATTTTTAAAGTGTTATTCCACACTTAGGATAGAAAAATACTTATTTAATAAACGTACAAAAACTTTAACGTAGCGGGACTCGAACCCGCGCCTCCTGGAAACCAACCAGGCGCTCTGACCACTAAGCCTTAACGTACGTCGATACGTAAATTTTTATACGCTTGTTACAACTTATTTATGTTGTTAGCATCTCTGTTTTTACAAATTTGAGAAAAAATCTTCAGAAATTTCCACAGAATGTGAGAGATATTTCATTTAATCGTAGATTTAGATGCTCAATAGCCATTTACTGAAAAAAACATAAACGTAACGACTTACATCTGTGACGTACGCGTTACGGCTAAAAGAGTAGTTGAAGCATAAATGATAATTAAATATGTTCTGAGAAAGGCTTATTTATACAAAGTTGTCAACTTAAGTCCAATAAGTAATAAATAACACTTCTCATTAGAACTCTTAAGATTTTACTACATTGTGGTGACGCTAACATCCCTTGTTGTCTTATTTAGGTATCAGCCGCGCAATACTGGAAAAATGGTAAAACAGTATTAATTTTTTTTTTGTAATTTGAAAGTATGTTTTAATATTAGTGTATATTTTATATGAACAACTTGCTTACGTTTGATTTATTAATCCTACTAATCTTTCTAATATTATATATGTGAATGTTTGTGCCACTTTCACGCAAAAACTACTAAGCGGATTTCGATAAAACTTTATCGTAGTTTAGTTTATACATCAGATACATGCTACAACATCTTCATTCTTAAGAAATTGGATAGAAGAAAATGATATATCACAACAAGTTTAAGCGTGCGAAGCTGCGTTTGTGTCGCTAGAATTATCAATTTCGGTTTTGTAAGTTATCTAAACAAACCCAGCGACATTTCTTTGTTAATTTGCCTTATGTTAAATTATGGTCCATTATTTTAAATCTCGCATGAGCATGTTCAAATTATAAAAATTAGATAACTCTACTAAGAGCTGATAACTAAGAGCTCTTATAAGCATAAAATTACGCTGAAGCACGTTGAGCGGGTCTATGTGTGTAGAGTTGACGAATATGTAACTGAAATTTATAATACATTTACATAGTTACACGAAATACTAGTATAATATTCTGCCACGAATTTGATTCTCCATTAATCTTAATCATTAAAAAATGAATATTTTGTACATATTTCTCTCTTTTACTAACTTGATTGATGAACATTTTTTATGATTATTATATACATAGGTACATTTTTTATTTGGCTTCGTAAGGATGTTTTTTGTTTTATTTTTGGTATATTTTCTCCGCTCCCTATAACTTATTTCGCTGTTATTCTTCTACAAAGTCTTTCTTATTATTTAAAAAAACAACAGCCATGTTGAGTTTGAATAAAAAAATATATTTATATGTATATATAGTAGGAATAGTCAAAATGTTTTCATTGTTTTCCTAAAATTTTATACTGAAAGTTCTATGCGAAGCATTGTTAACCGAGCTCAGTTTTAGATGAATTCGTAACGAAGCAAGTAGTGTTTATCATTCTTTAGAAAATTTCAAAGGTGCATTTATATAAGGCAGTGGGTTTGTAGGCATTCATTTTCTGTCGTCACACTGTCGAGTTTCATTGTTGAAAATTCAAAACCTAAGCCCGGGGGCGGTTCTCTATAGTTTCGACATGGTTTATATTAAATAACTTGTTGTACAATATAACATACTGTATAGATTATAATAATTAATTATAATAATTAAATACTTACTTCTATTTATATAAAAGACAAAATAAAATTGGTGTTTAGAAAAGTAACTCCGTTTTGCCCTTTTTAGTTAAATAATTGTGGAAGTTGTATCCCACTCCCGTATATAGCAGTGTATAACCAGAGAACCGAGTCTTAAGAGACTCCATTCCTCACTTTCTGCCGAATTTCGGAGACATTGCGTTGTCTTTCTGCCGAATTTTCGAGACATTGTTGAGTGGTGGATTTCAAAGCCTCGCTTTGTTTTGTTACCAGAGCGAAGAACATTAATAAATAATAATTCATTCCCCCAATTAGAATCGAACCCACAACCGACTTCACGATATATCTAGAACGCAGAACACGGGATCGCTTACTTATAAAAGACAGAAAATTACTCTAGTCAATCTATGTGATTTTTAATAATTTCTATAGCTTTTCAATACAATTAAAATGTTGCTTAAATTTAAGTCAAATAAAATCACAAAATAAAGAAATTAAATGTGTTTTCAAAATATATAATTTAAACATTTTACAAAGGCCCTTACAAATTACTCAATGTGAAAGTAAATAAACAAACGATTTTTTTTAAAGTGAAGTGTATAGTAAGTTTTTAAGTAATTTTTTAGAGTGAGTCTAGTCTTACATTTTCATATAGACGTTCCGTATTAAATATTTAATCTATGGATATCGCCCATCGCCAAACAATTAAATCATACCTTAAATAGTCTAAAATAATATAGCTTTTTAAAAGAAACCGCAATATTTATTTAAAAAACAAAAAATATTTATATTATAATAATGCCTAAACTACTAAAAGCTAAACGATGACAATAAAACAACGAAAACCTCATACTTTTGTTGATCGAGGACGCCATAAAAAAATGATGAAAAAACCGTTCAAGTGATCGATAGCTGCCGGCTACTGCAGTGCTGAAGACTCAAGGGCGCGCCAAGCCTGCCCGATGTCGTTGCAAATTGTGCCACGGCTCTGAGACTCTACATGTGTTCTTACATTATTAATATACGGCACTTCCTTTTGTTTTTTAAAAATTCATAACATTAGCATTTTGTTTTCTTTAAAAACTATTATTGCGGCGTTGAGTTCCGCCACTCAACACGCTAAGCCAATATTCGGCGGAAAGTGGGGAACGGAGTGTCTTAATACTAAGTTCCCTCTGCCTACCCTGCTGTGTGCGGGATACAGCGTGAAGATGATTCGATTTGATTTGATTTAAAAACTATTAATTCTTGTGTATTATTAAAATTAACTACAGATTAATATTATTTACTACAATACAGATTAGTATTATTTATATTTGTTATATACCTTAGGTATAAATAAAAAAAAGAAAATACTACTTCGAAAATTAAAATTCTATATTATCCAGAGTGATATTATACATAGAGAGAATTTAAAGTTTACCATTCTATTGTCAATTTTTAACTGTATTTAACACTAGCGCTTGGTGATACGACCTAAATCAAACAATTTAAATATAAACTATCTCGTGCTATTTATATTTATACTATCAACACGTCACTTTTATACTAAAATACTTTCATATATTTACAAACATTTTTTTTCTTCAAATAAATACAAGAAGAATATACATTAAAAAAATACACATTTATTCTGATCTGTTGGGAAACTTTCCAAACGAATACATCACATTCGTAGCCGCTTTGACTATTTATTTATATGCTACGGCTTAACTTTGCGCTACGAAAACCGCACTATATATTTAATATACAGACTTTATTTTAATAGCGCGTTCGCTTTAATTATTGTAACTTAATACAGTGCTGGGGTAACCTTGCTTCGACGATTTGCATATGGCGTGGAATCGCGTGTATTACAGGACCTTGACCCATGATACAGTTCCTGTTAACTACGAGTATATACGACTATCGTGGAAAACAAGACCACAAACAAATACTTTAGTATTTAAAATGTAATAAAATTAGCATTTCTATATTTGATGTGTGTATATCTTGTGTATTATGCAGGGAGAGGGATCTAGCGATACATCACTCTGTTTTACATTTACTGTCAACTTGTAAACTTTACACGGTTTGTCGAACCAAAACAAAAATATCTATATTAAATATGTTCTTAGTATAATATAAGTATTTTTTTCAGTTTCACGCTGTATCCCGCAAATAGCAGGGTAGGCAGAGGTAATCTAGTGTTAACACTTAACACACTTCGTTCACCACTTTCCGCGGCTCAAAGCGGGCGTGTATAGTAGCAAAATTCAAAGCCGCGATTTGCCTTGGCACCAGAGAATAGAAATTAAAATATTAAATATATAATTTTCCGTGGGGGAATCGAACCCACAACCGTTGCGTCTACAGTCATACACTTGTGCCACTGCGCCGCGCTAGCCTCAATACAAATATCTTAATGTGTTTTTGTTTTGTATTTCACTAAATAAGAATCGAACCCATAAGCATCACAAACCATCATTATCCCAGAAAAAGGACAATAGACTAAATATATTACACGAATCTTCTATCTGCGTTTTAAAATACGGGATATACGTAAAAATATGTAAAAAAAACTCTACATAAGACTTAATTTCATTTTACTTTGTTCTACGAAACAAGTTGTTTTTTATACCAATTTTGCAATACGTGACTAAACTCCAAATGTGTGTTTGTTCAGAGATGGAAATCGTGCCCGAGGGAAAAAACTTCCGATTGGTAACCGAAGACGAGCTCCCAGCGGTGGCCGATCACTTAGTGCAGTATATGCCTGAATCTTTAAAGGTAAATATATCTTATAAAATCCAAATGGAAAATCAGCAAAATTTTGTTCGAACGATTCGCGCTTATCTAACAAAAATCATTTATCAAAAATAGTCAAATATGCTCTTCTTACCTTATTTTCGAAATAAATACAATACAAAAAATATATCACAATCTAATTACAATGAAATAAAAAAGAGGGAATCTAGTGTAAAGACACTCCGTTCCCCACTTTCTGCCGAATTCTCGAGCCATTGCGTGTTGAGTGGCAGAACTCAACGCCGCGCTTAACCTCGACACCAGAGCGAAGAAATGGAAATATAAATTTAAGTAAATATTTCATCTACTCGAGTGGGGATCGAACCCACAACCAGTCGGTTTTACAGTCACACCTCGTGCCGCTGCGCCACGACTGGCCCCAAAATTACAATGAAGGCAACTATATATGTTTTTTTTTAAAGTTCAATAAACTTTTATCGCTGTAAAGATTACAATACTCTGAACGTAGAATTAAAATGGCTTCTCCATAATATTGATTTCAGAAATGGAGCCAAAATCTCTTGGCATCTAGCCAATTATTATTCCAGTAACAATATGTTTCAGTTAAATATTAATGTTGAAGATTTTTTATATTATACACTGTCTACGCCGCTACGAATGTAACGTATGCGGCATGCCTAATGCACACACATACAATGACAATAACATCCACTTTAACTATTGTATAGAAATAATAATAAAAATATTTGTTTTTTCATTAATTATTAGAAAAATATTATTATAATTGGTCGCGAACAACTATTAATTAATAGAATTAAATCGATTTTCACATTAAACTTTGTTTTTCGTGTCCTTTACAAATTGAACGCAGTCGACCTTTATCCGCTAGACCGTTAAATTAAGGCAACATTCTCTCTAAAATTTTCAGGAATATGTATATTTTGACTAAAAATTTTAATTATTATTTATAATATAAACTCTTGATTTTTATTAATATAAAAAGTATTAGTAGATTACGTAAATATGGTAAATGCTTGGTATAAAGGTAGAATTCTTAACGTACTTCTTTCTAAAATAATTTATTTGTTTATTTCAAGTTTCACCAAACGATTCAAACATATCTAAACAACAAGGTGTGGGACTTCCATTTTTATGTAGCGAAAAATTGGCCAGAGGATCCGATTTGTCTACATTTTCCTGGATGTACTAGTACGGTAAGACATCTTATTTATCTTTTAATTATTTCTTTTGCTTTACATAACTTAATATAATAAGAAAATACACCTAAATGATATTTAATAAAATTCAAAATTTTCTTATGAGCTTTTGTAAAAAATTACCATGCAAGCGTCTCCAACCCGAGCGTCTTGAGTAGTCTCGACATAAGTGATACGTTTTTCAAAGCATGTAATTTAAAATTTTCAGAGCTGCTTTGTAACCACAGTGAAAACAAACAAGGTCAGAAATAAGAAATAAACACAAAGCACCGTAATATCAAAATTTTCTTTGCGAATCTCTCATTCGTTTTTTCCAAGATGTAATTTAAAGGCATTCCATTAATGAAAGAACGCCACACGTTAAACGCTCAGCAATTAGTGACTGTGCATTTCTGTTCTAGTTAATATATACACTAAACTTCGTATTTAACATGTGATACACGAAAATGTTAGAAATAGAGATATTTTTTTAAATATTCTGTGCCGTTTGCTATTTCATATAACATAATAATAATAATAATTTCATATTGTTGTAGTTGGTAGTGTAATATTAATTTTAATAGGATAAGAAACATAATGTTAGTATTAAAAATATTATTTATTGTTTTATTTTCAGCCAAACAGTCATACTTATGAGAGTGTGACGATATTCTGTCCGTCGGACCGCGCTGAGCTGGTCGATCTGTTGACCTCCGAGGACATTCTGCTTGATCTCACTCAACCATTGTACCTGAACTTTACGCACGAAGCGATCGTGCAACGCTTCGAGAAGCGCTATGAAGCCCACGACAAAATCACTGGAGATGTTTACGTGTGTGATAATCCACCAGAAGAAATCAATACTGATGAGTAAGATCCAAATTTATATATTTGATTTGAAAATGTATATAAGCTTTAAAAATTTTAATATTTGAAACATTTCCGTAACGTGTTTTTAAGTTAAATTGTCATAATGTTACTATTAAATAAAGCAAGTCCATACCGATCCGTTTCTTTTCATGATTACTATATTATATATGACTATAAACAAAATATAGAGTAGAAAAGTGACAGTTAATCATAAATTTCTCTATGCTTGCCTGCAAATAAAAATTTCGTAGCGAACTTCTACGGCTGTCGTGTCGTAACCAAAAGTCGTACATAAATATATTTATCAGTAATTTAACAATTAAGCCTAATATAATATTACGATGTATCTATTGTATATTTTGATATATAAGTAATTAATTATTTACAGGCTGCCACCGGACGTGGAGCTAGTTCGCCTGCAGCCAGAGCACATGAAGGCAGTTCACGACTTGTATCCAGCTAGCGACATCGAGTGCAGGGAGGTGTTTGAGAAGCTGGTCGCTGAACTACCCGCTTACGGCATATTCGTGGAGGGGCAACTGGCGGCTTGGATGGTGCAGTCGTACTACGGCGCCATGTTCTCAATGCAGACGCGGCCAGAGTTCCGTAGGAAAGGCTACGGAATATTCCTGGCGAGGCGCCTCACC
>JAATLQ010032435.1:0-14191 GCA_013421005.1 Heliconius erato x Heliconius himera
GAATCCAGGGCAGTACGCGAGGCAATTAAGAAATCGTTGGCGGTAGTTTGATATAATAATTATGTCAACTGACAGACGAATGCCACCTCAGTCTACCCGTGACCACGGACTACTGCAAAGTGTTCGAAACGTCGGGTTTCCAAAAATGTATAAAAGTACGAAATATACGCGATTAATCCGGTTAAAATAGTTTCATTTAAAATGTGTAATAATCGTGAAAATCAAAGAACTTATTATAAATTATCATTTAGTAGGATAAGGATTAATACAGAGGTATGAATAATAAGGTTTGATTATTGTCAGCACTTTCGTCAACTTTTAAAAAATAAAAAAGTAGTTATATTGGCACAACTACAGTAGTTGGACATATGGTATCGCGGACTTTTTTATAGATATTGATGCGTTCTATAATACTGTAAAACATTGTTTTGTTCTATCATCAATAATTTTAGCAGCGCACGCGATGATAGAATTTTTAAGATCAATTTTTTCACACCTTGGGTTACATTATTGCATTTTTATTAAGGATCTCTATTTTTTTTGAAAATGTAATATAGCCTATGTGGGTAAGTAAAGATGCAGCTTTCTACTATACAAAAATACAAATCTTTCCTCTTTATAATATTAGTATATAAACGTCGGGTTTCCAAAAATGTATAATACCAAATATACGCGATTAATCTAGTTAAATAGTTTCATTTAAAATGTGTAATAATTGTGAAAATCAAAGAGAAATCTTTTAATATTAGTATATTTTAAACAAATATAATCTATGTTTCGAAATTGTGAATGCAATATCAGGATAAACTGCGTCCTGCTGCCGCAAAATTATAAGTATTTTCTTTTTTTGGGTTTTTTTTAATATATCTAATTTTTGATGGCTTAAAATTATTATTTAAAGACATGGTTCCTTATATTTCGCGGCTTGCAGACTACCAGAGCATGGAAATGAGAATTTAAATCATTCCCTCGAGCGAGAATTGAACTGACGACCTTCGTTTTAAGTAAGATACCGTAATCTGGACGACTTAAAAATAAATAGATACATAATTTCCAATTCTATTAAAAGTTCTATTATAGCAGAAAATATTAATAAAAAAGTTACTGTATAAAAAGTAAAAGCAAAAAATGTAAAAGATAAATAACAAGTTTGGTAAAAAATGGACTTTGAGTACAATACGTTTAATCATATCTTATATGAAGGGGTCTTAAAACTTCTGACCTCAGACTTGAAACGGTCAAGTGCTTTGTAGAAGGATAAGGGACTATCTTAATATATTTCCCATTAAAGATATTGGCAAAAATGTTTTGTTTACTTTGTTATGTTTTGTTTATATTTGTGTATTAATAAGATTAAGTAGAGTCCAGTCGTGGCGCAGCGGCACAAACTGTGTGACTGTAAACCTGGCTGTTTGTGGTTTCGATCCCCACACGAGGAGATGAAATATTTACTTAAATTTTTATTTCAATTTCTTCGTTCTGGTATTGTTACAACTACGCGATACAAAGCGCGGCGTTAAATTCTGCCACTCAACACGATATGCCTCCAGAATTCGGTAGAAAGTGGGGAACGGAGTGTGTTAACACTAGGTTCCCTCTGCCTACCCTGCTGTGTGCGGGATATAGCGTGAAGCTAATTTATTTATGATTAAGTTTTCTGTAGACCATCGTAACGCAGATCTAGGGTTTAAATGAAAATGTGCGGTTTTGTGTTCAATCTAATTCAATTGAGTCAAATAAATTTATTTCTATTCCTGTAAAAAGTGCTTTGATCTCTAATGAATTTCTATTAAATATAGATCAGTAAAGTCAAAAAAGAAACCGCGTGTATACAATGATTGGAAGGTTTAGATTTTGTCTCTGTAATTTTTGTCTCTAAAAAAGATACATTAAGAAGAAATAAAAATAAAAGCAATAAAAAATATATTCCTAGTCAGTTACATATCACACCGCAACCTCACGGAGCAGCTATCGAAAGTTTAATTAAAACGAAACGAATAAGGTGTAATATCAATGTGTTGAGAATAAAATATTTTTATATTATTTACCCGACAAATTTAAGATGGCTATTAAATTTTAAAATCTAATTATGTTTGTGAAATTTAATTAATTTATATTAGAAATTGTTATGATTAAATATAGAGTATGTAAAATGTACAATTTGTTTTTTTAATCAGCTTCACGCTGTATCCCGCACACAGCAGGATAGGCAGAGGGAACGTAGTGTTAAGACACTCCGTTCCCCACTTTCTGCCGGATTCTGGAGGCATTGCGTGTTGAGTGGCAAAACTCAATGCCGCGCTTTGCCTCTACGCCAGAGGGAAGAAATAGAAATATAAAGTTAAGTAAATATTTAATCTTCTCAAGTGGGCATCGAACCCAAAACCAGTTGATTTGACAGTCACACTTTGTGCCTCTGCGCTACGACTGACCTCAATTTCGATTTTCAATGTTTTTTTAGCTTCTCGCGTCATCCCTAGTGTGGTAGGTAGGTATGTCTCTACATATCGTCTCGACTTGTAGTCTCTTTACTTATGGTTCTTGTTGCTTTATTTGTTCTAGAGACTCTAAATATTGTGATTTAAGTGGCGGAACTGCACGCCGCTCTTAGTCTTGTGTGTTCTGAGCGTGGAAAAAAAATGCCTTCCTTCTAATGGGAATCGAACCTTGTGATACAGACCGCGACCAGTACCGCTACGCCGCGACGGCCTCATGTATACATAAACTTATATCCATAACATTTTTATGAGTCCACAGCTCTGTACTTCCCTTCGTAAATTTGAATTTCAAATTACCAAATCTCGTTCTACGGTTATTCAAATTAATATTCGGTTGTGGAACTGACGCGGAGATATGAGAACCATTTTTCGTGTACCAGTTGTAATAATTTAGATGTGATTTCGCAATTACTACGTTTTACACTAATTTGTGATAGTGACTTGGTCTATTTTGGTTGGTCGACACTCCGTTTCCCACTTTCCGCCGAATTCAGGAGACATTATGTGCTGAGTGGCGGTACTCAATGCCGTACTTTGCCTCGACACCAGAGCGAAGAAATGAAAATATAAATTTAAATAAATATTTCATGTTCTCCAGTGGCGATCGAACCCACAACCAGTCGATTTCAAAGCCACACTTTGTGCCTCTGCGCCAATGATGATATGTAGCAAAGTAATATGTAAAGTTTTTAGTTCTTCTTCTATCTAACATGTACAATTGTAAGATTTTTTTTTATTCACCCAGTAAGTACCACCCATGTAAGATTTTTTTTATAACAGGATGGATACAGTGAACCTAGGTTTTGAAAAAAAAATTCTAAATAAAAATTTTCTATTGCTGAAGTACTTTTTTAACTGTTTCCAGAATTTGAATATATAACCAGTACAAAAAGGATAACATCACTAAATATTGTCGGTTGGTCGGTTTCCAGGAGGCGCGGGTTCGAGTCCCGCTGCGTTAAAATTTTTATTCGTTTTCTAAATAAGTATTACATGTACATTAATTTCGATAAACTTACGACACTTATAAACGACATCTTTATAGTACAGCGGGATATTGTCTGACTATAAACACTTTTGTTTTTTTTTTACAAAAACACAATTTTTTTTTACAGAATTATTGTCGCTTCTCCGAAATGATATTAAAATTCTTTTTAAAATAAATAATTGAGTGTCCCAAGTCTAGGATACTTATAAATAAAAAAAATGTTTTGATTAACACTAACATCTAAATTTTCTCGCTGTTTTGCTTGACCTACATAATTATTAATTTTATATTGTTTTCAAGTAAGAAAATCATTTTAAAAACAATATCTATAACTATACTGAAAGGTAAAGTTTTAGCCCATTCAATAAAATAGTAATAAATTAGCAATTTTGGAAACATTCCCTAAAATGATATGACCTATTTTATTTAATAAAAAATTAAAAAAAAACACTAAATATTAAAAGAAGCTTGTCAAAATGAAATAGCATACACAACAGATAAACAGACAACATTTTAAAAAACGGTGGTTTTCGATTCTCTTACGTTATTCCATATCATATTCCATCTACGATACGTACAAGCGATCTGTTCGCGGCTTCGCCCGCTTAAACTACTGAATAATTCACTAAATACGCTTAATTGAGTTCGTATTGTAATATATAATGTATGTTCGCAAATCAGTTATCATTTCTATTGTAAAAATTTATAAAAATTTAAGTTGCATTTTCGTAATTCTCATAAGAATATTCAATTGAATGTTTTGATTTGATGCATCCTCCGTATATAGCCTATTATATAGTTTCGGTCATAGCAGAACTCTTTACGAAGTATAAAGCTAACCTCAAAAGAACACTGTGAACACAACCTGTCAGATTCTTTTAATTGAAAATCACAAAATCTCTACAGGATTGGGATCATGATGGGTCGTGGCGCAGCGGCACGAGGTGTGACTGTAAAACCGACTGGTTGTGGGTTCGATCCCCGCTCGAGGAGATGAAATATTTACTTAAATTTATATTTCCATTTCTTCGTTCTAGTGTCGAGGCAAAGCGCGGCTTGAGTTCTGCCACCCAACACGCAAAGCCTCCAGAAGAAAGTGAGGAACGGAGTATTTAAGATACTCCGTTCCCCACTTTCTTCTGGAGGTTCCCTCTGCCTACCCAGCAGTGTGCGGGATACAGCGTGAAGCTGATTTATTTTTATTTTTGAATATTCTTATAATATAAAATTATTTAAGTCAACGCTGGTGCAAATTTTATGGAAAACATAGCAGGTTAGGCAGAGGAAATCAAGATACTCCGTTCCTTATCATCAAATTTTAGAGACGTTAATTAAAAATTGTTAAAATTGAAATTATTAAAAATGGTTTAAATACAAATGCAAAGTTGTTTAAAGCTACTAACTCGAGATTATCGCATCTCAGACGGCGCTTTGCTCACGGCGCGGACGTGCAAACACTTGCCGCGAGAGCTCGACTGTATGATAACAGGTGGCTATCACACTGTTAACTACCAACAAGGCCATTAGCCTTGTATTTTATATGAAGGTACTAGAATTTAAAAATAAGGATTTATACTCGATTTTACTTTAAGTCAAATAAAAATATTTATTTTTATATATTTTTTTATCTCGTTTTTATTTCGAATCCCGTACACAGTTAGACAGGTAGATGGAACATGGAAACCTAGTTTTAAAATACTCCGATCTCATTAAGATACTTCCGTTCTACACTTTCCACCGATTTCTGGAGGCGTGCTGACTTGGCTTTGGTTCGTTACCAGAACGAAGAAATGAAAATATTAAATATTTAATTTAAATAAATAATTATAAATATAATTCATTTATTAATATACGTTTTATAATCACGACGTTTATTTTTAAGGTAGTTGTGGCGTAGCGGCATAGTGTAAACGTCGTGGTTATGGGTTCGAACCCACAACTATCGCGTTTAGAGTCACGCCCTTGTCCTGGGCCACACCAATCTCTATTTGAGACTTGTTGAAGCAAAAAATAAATATTTTTATGAAAAACGGTGTCACTGTCGTCGACAATTTAAGAGTCAGTCTTCACGCCAGTTTTTTTTTTCAATTTAAAGTACTGTGAGGACATTTGTTAATTGGCTGCCAATATTTTTAGCGTGAAATTAAAAAAACACTATTTTAAAATTAATATCTTGTGAATTCAAATACTGTTTTTATATTTTTATTTGAAATATACACTAATTATATCTTTTCAGTAGCACTAGGTTAATTTGGTATTTGAATTTAAATCAGCTTCACGCTGTATCCCGCACAGAGCAGGGTAGGCAGAGCGAACCTAGTGTTAAGGCACTCCATTCCCCACTTTCAGCCGAGGCATTACGTGTTGAGTGGCGGAACTCAGCGCCGCATTTTGTCTCGACACCAGAGCAAAGAAACGAAAATATGAATGTTAATAAATATTTTATTTCCTCGAGTGGGGACCGAGCCGAGCCGACCGAGCGAATCGAGCCCACAACCAGTCAATTTTACAGTCACACTTTGTGCCACTGCGCCACGACTGGCCTTTTTATTTTTTATTTGAATTTTTATCTATTCTTTTAAATTAAATATTTTCTCAATCCAATACCAGTCTTTATAAATTTTAAGATTAAAACCCTTCTCAAATAACCCTCCTTCTCAAATAATAATTTAATGAGCGGTAAAAAAAATTATAACACGTTCTTTTTCACTTTCCGTTCAATAACAACGTTTTTTTTTAGTTTGACGCTGTATCGCGCACAAATATTTCATTTCCCTGAGTGGGAATCGAACCTACGGCTCGTCGCACATACACGCATCGGTACTAAATTGTTATATTCATCCACATTTTAGTACCGTGTTAAGTAATGGCGTTCATTTTTACCGCTTAATACTTAACTTGACCGCTGACTCCAATTCTAAACACAATTTTCTCTTTGTCATATGAGAAAAAATAGATAGTGTTAATAGTAAAATCACCGCTGGTCTAATTAATTAAAAGAATATAATTTTTTTATGTTTTTTTTATTTTTTCACGATTTAAATTCGAATTCACGACCATCGCGAGAAGGAAATCTAAATTGCACAATGCCGGCCTCAACCATAATGTACCAATATTAGAATATTTTAAACCTACACTATCTATATTCCAAAATTGTAATTGAAACGCCCCTTTATCGAAAGCCACTCCAATATCAGCGTGAACTGTTGTCAGCTGTCGCATAATGGTAGGTACGAATTAATTTTTTTATTTATTTCTATATAACAAATTTGTGATGGCGTTAAATTATTATTTAAACAACACGTTTATTAATATTTCGTGGTAACAGAGCATGGAAACGAATATTTTAAACATTCCCTCGAGTGAGAATCGAACGGTCGAAAAATTCCACGGTGCCAGGACGGCTTTAATATGTTTAAAGCCATCCGAATATATTTTATGCGTATCAAGCATTTATTGTATAAACTATGTATTTTCAATTCTATTAACTTTCTATTATAGCAGAAAAATGTTATTAAAAAAGTTACAATAATAAAACGAAATAAATAGCAAAAAATTCTAAAAAATAAAACTAAATGGTAAAAAAATGGATTTTAAGTACAATACGCTTAATAATATCTTACATGAAGGGGTCTTTAAACTTCTGACCTCAGATTTGAGACGGTCGAGTTGCACTCGATGATCCTTTGTAAAAAGGTTAGGGATGATCTTAATATATTATCTTTTTTCCATTTAAGGTATTGATAAAAAATTGTATTTTGTTTTATTCTTATTTCTTATTTTACTTTTATCTATTTCTACTATTTCTTATTTATTATTATTTTATTCTTATTTTACTTTGCAATTATATAATTTACATTTTTGTATTTATGAGATTAAGTTTTTTTTTCTCTAGTGGAGCTTCCACGTGAGTATACTTACAAACTTAAAATATAAATATAACATATAAGCATACTGGCCGAAATAAGGAACAGCTAAAACTAAAAAAAAGTAGAGTCTACCTGTGACCACGGACTACTACAAGGTGTTCGAAACGTCGGGTTGCCAAAATGTATAACCTTAAATGTACGCGATTAATCCGGTTAAAATAGTTTCATTCAAAATGTGTAATAATCGTGAAAATCAAAGAACTTATTAAAAAAAAGTAATTAAAAAAAGGAGATTTTGAAAAAATATATATCCTGCACACAGGAAGACAGGCAGAGGGAGCCTAGTGCTAAGCCGCTCCGTTCCCCACTTTCCGGATTTAGTTCCCCTGCGTCATGATTGGCTTCATAAAACAGTCAAAGTTAAAGTTAAGGTTCAAAAGTTTGGATTTTTTCTCTATACATAGGTCAGTATTCTCTACACGGTAGGTCTCTTCAATTTTCATATGAAATATAAAAAAAAATTAAATTAAATAAAAACGAAATAAATAATCTTAAAAAAATCCTAGCCAGTTACATACCACACCGCGGCCGCACGGAGCAGCTATCGAAAGTTTAATTAAAGCGAAACGAATAAGGTGTTATACTTCTCACTCGCGATACCGTCCAATATTTTGATAATAAAATATTTTCATGTTATTTACTTACCCGACAAATTTATGATGGCTGTTAAATTTTAAAGTCTAATTATGTTTGTGAAATTAAATTGTTTTATATTAGGTTGTTATGAGAAAATACAGTAATATACTAGTAAGTATAGTATGCAAAATGTAAAATCTGTCGATTCGTAGTCTTATTTCTATTTATTATTTTTTATTTATTATTCTTTACACTTTATATCTAGTAACATAACCAGAGGTAGGAAAGTATGTCTCTGTATACCTCTTCCATCGAGATTTGTGGTATTTTTTATGTTTGTTTTTTTTTTGCTTAATATAGATACACTCCGTGCGTAATGTGCCGCCCAATATTCTAAAAAAAGTGAGTTAAGTAGCGGAACTCAACGCTGCCTTGTGTGCCCAGGGCGAGTAAATGAAAATGCATTCTCTCGAATGGGAATCGAATCTTGTGTGTTCAATTGTGACGAGGCACGATACAGGCTCTATACCGCTACGCCACAACGGCCTCACGTACACATAAACTTGTATTATACCATTTTTATGAGCCTACAGCTCTGTACTTCTCTTCGTAAATTAGAATTTCAAATTAACACATCTCGTTCTACGGTTATTCAAATGAATATTCGGTTGTGGAACTGACGCGGAGATATGAGAACCATTTTTCGTGTACCAGTTGTAATAATTTAGGTGTGATTTCGAAATTAGTACGTTTTACATTTTAATTTGTAATAGTGACTTCTTCTATAGATGATAGAAAGATATAGATATATGTAGTTGTAACATTTACGTTTGTAAAGACAATATTTTTTTTTATTCACGCTGTATAAGGGATCGGATATCGCGACGGGTGGACAGTTAGAATCTAGTTCACGAAATAAAATAACCAGCCCTGCTCCACTATAAAATAAGAATTTTCTATTAACAAAATACTTTTTAACTATCTTCCAGAAATTAAATCGGTACAAAGACATCACTAAATATTGCTTACCAAACTCTTTATCGAATTTCTACATCATTTCCTTTGTTTGTAGTGAAAACATCATCGTTTATTATTTATGCAAATGGCATCAAGCGATTTGCCGATTATATGACGCGACACTACATAAAATTTATGATATGGGGTTGTCTTACTACATCAAAGTGATCTCGCTGAGTTTTAGTGGGTAGTATCGGGTTCATTCTCAGGTGAGCCCCACAGTACCGTTCGTTCGGTTTGCGTAAACTGCATTTCCCAGCGTTAAAAAAAATACATCAAAGTGAGTTAAAATTTTAACTCTTTTGACTCCTTTGACAAATATTCCTCCTATATGTTATATATAGGGGTAATATTTGTGCTAAAAAATAGCGTCGCTTCTGTTTATAGTAATATTTTTTTAAAGTGGATAATTGAGTGTCTTAATGGTATAATCTAGATTCCTTATAGATGAAAAGATAAAAAAAAAATAATATGCTATGTTCATATTTTCTTACTAGCGACCCACTGGCGGCTTCGTCCGTTTGAATAATATAATTATTAGGTTACTAATCTGCATTATTTTGTATGTGCATTATCTTATGTTTAATTAATAATAATAATAATAATGTTACGAACAATATCAATATAGGTAAATTAATAAAGTATTCTCTTAATTTATAAACTGATTTCAATTAAATAGAATACTAAATGTTAGGGGAAGCTAGCCAAAATAAAATAGTGAAAACAGGATAAATTATGGTTAAAAACAGACAAAAAGCCAAAATAATCACTATTGATGGTTCTATTACGTTATAGAAAGTTATATCCTAAATGCTTAAGATGCTACAAAATACATCTTTTTTACAAATACATATTTTTTTGGAAAGTTAGTTTTAGTTTGTATCTGAACTTTATATGTATATAGCGAAGTAAACACCCCAGTTCTATTTCAGTGTCGAATCTAGATTTCGACACTGGAAAAGTGGCGACGGAGTATCTTAGCAATAGGTGCTCTCTTGCTACTTAACTTAGCTTCACGCTTTATCCCTTGCGGGGTAGTCAGAGAGAACGAAGCGCCAAACGCTCTCTCTGGCTATATACGATCGAGAAATTTAAAAAAATCTAATTTGTATTCATCTTAAGAATTTGGCCATTATCAGGATAATACCATAGTACCTTCTGTTCGTTAAAATAGCATTATCCTTTTTCTACTAATAATTAAATCTGAACTTACTTTGTATTATACCATTTCTAGAAAACGAAGCATTCCCAAAACTGTATTTTTATTTGAATGGTGAATAATTCAAAAATTATGCACCATTTTCACTTCTCTTTAAGCGTATTTTGGCGTGTTTAAAATAAAATTACAGTATTTGCGACCACGCTCCGCTGGTCCGACTACAGCCGACATCTGCACTGTTACGAATATCTTAATGTAGAGACGGGTAATGTTAGTTATCCAATGGAAGCTATGAAATAATAAAAATAATTACGTGGATGGTTGTGGATCCAATTCTTAGTCTGTCGAAAGAACTGTATTTTAATAACGCCGCTCTGGTAACAATATAAAACGCGGGGTTTAGTTCCTTTGCTTGACAATAACATGAAAATTTGTTATCAAAGTGTTGTAATACTGATGCCTAATCTTAACGATAAATGTATGAAAATCAGATTGATAGATTTATATATATAGATAGATTTATATCATGTGTATGATAAATTAACAAAATTTATCGTTCATCGGCGGCAGTTATAATTTTCATTAAATAAATCTCTCTGTCTCGATTGTGGTAGCACAATTTATCGAAGCGTGTGGATCTCGAACGTGTATTACTGCAATATGTGGAAAGAGGGAAGAGGTGGACTTCGCGAACAATTACAAGAGTTTATAGTGATATAAGATATATGAACTAAAACAGATCATGGGTTCGATTCCCACTAGAAATAAATAAATAAAATGATGAGAATTTTCTCATCTCTCGTCGTGGCACAGGGGCACAAAGTGTAACTGTGAACGCGACAGGTTGTAGGTTCGATTCCCACTCGAGAAAAATATTGAATTCTCTCAATTATCCTCAAATAATCATGCCAATTTTTCGGAGCAAATTTCAACTCATAATAAACTAGTCCTTACTAGTTGTGGCGCAGGACCACAAGCGTACGACTGTATACGCATCAGTTTATAGGTTCGATTTCCAGTCGAAGTAATGAAATATAAAAAAGTGTATGGGAAAATAGCTAAACCAGGCCTAATATCGTAAATGCGTCATCATCGTTTCCATTGTAGGCGACGAGCTTCTATAGAGAACTGACGAATGAAGTCGATATCGGAGTCCTGTGTAGGCACTATAAACGATTGATTTATCTGTGTAGGTTGAAATCGTTAGGATATATCGTTCCGTGTGTAGCAGGCATAAGTTTCCTCTGCGTGTGCGTACTCTATACATTAAGATTTTTATTTTAAATCATAGGTAAAAATTTAAACACTAATATACATATTTAACTGCAAACCTCAAACCTTAATTACGATTAATTTTTACTTTTATAAATATTATGTATTTGCACTTGTTATAGATACCTATGTGGTGTATTTTTTCAAGCTATTTCCTGTGTATTTATGCAGCCGGCTTAGCAGAGCGGGCTTAACGTCAAAATATTGCGCTATCCTCTTTCCACCTAACTTTCGAGACTTTAGCAGTTGAAAGGTGAAACTCATCGATTCGTTTTATCTAAACACTACTGCGAGGCAATTAAAGAAATTCGTTACCTCGAATGTGAATCGAACCGTAAAGAACCTACAACCGTAGTGTTTACAGTCAGACTATGCCACGATGGCCCAATTTCCATAATATTTAAAAACAATTGATCTAACAACAAAATTCAGCTATATAACAATAACATTTTGTCCTTTTTAGTGGCAAACAATCCTTAATCTAAAGCAAAAGATATACAATGTGTAAGTTTTTCTCGACAGCGCAGTATTTGTGATAGTTTAATGTAGTGAAAATTATGATAAATTTTTAAAGCGTTTCGTTACTTAACGGACGGACGTTAACGTATACACAAAAACCTATTAAAATACAATGTATGGAGCCGTAATACAATTTGTTAAAACCAACGACCGTAACCCGTTGAGTATTGAATATGTATATTATGAAAATTTTCTACTTTAGTAGCCGTAGTTACATTATGAGGCAGTAGCGGCTTTTTGTAAAAGCAACAGTTTTGGGTTCGATTCTCTTTTGGTTTTTTTTTTATTGCGTCCTCCTTGTTGAGTTCTGTCACTCAACACGCAATGATTTCAAGCGGCGTAAATACTAGAACGGAGTGTAACACTTAACACTAGGTTTGTGTTTTTTTTTAGCGTCACGCTGTATCCGTCACATACCAGGGTAGGTACAAAAATCTGAGAACCTAGTATTAAGACACTCCATTACCATTAAGATACTTCGGTTTCCTACTTTCCGCCAATTTTTCGAAGCAAGCGAGTAAATAAAATTATTAAATATTCCATGTCCTCGAGTGGGAATGTAACCCACAAACTGTCGTGTTTTTAGGAAACGTACAAAAAAATATTTTTGTGCGTGTGGAAGTGTGGAATTACACTAATAATGTTAAAAATATTTAATAAAATTGCATTCTCTTTGCCAAATTCTTTACTTCTTTACTTTGGGTGGCATACATTTATTGTAACAAGCGTATAAGAATTTCGACGCAGCTTGATGAGAACGTATGGCTTAGTGGTCAGAGCATTCCAAGAGGCTCAGGGTCAAATCCCGCTACGTTCAATTTTTTATTACTTTTCCTAAATAAGTATTTTTCTTTCTTAAGTGTGGAATAACACTTTAAAATATTAAAAATAGTGCTCTCAAAGACCTGATAAATTGTAATGTACACAAATTTAAATAGGGTTCAAATTATGATATACAGCCGCGGGCACCCTTCGATTCTAACGTTGTATTATGATTTATTTGCAGAAAATGATGAATAGCTCTTACATATTGTGTCTTGTTGTGAAATTATCTATTTCGATAGTTTATGTGTTTGTCATTTTTTTATATTATAATATAAAAATATTTCGTACAAAGTTCAAGTTTGAAGTTGAAGTCGTCGTGGCGTAGGAGTACAAGCGAGTGACTGTAAACGAGAAGGTCGTGAGTCCGATTCCTCCTCGGAGGAAAAATACTTAATATTTTCATTTTCTCGCTCTGGTAAAGAACTAAAGCGCAGTGTTGCGTTCTGTCACTTAACGCCTTCAGAATTTAGCTGAAATTAGAGAATATGGAACAATAGGATTCCATGTATTTCCTTTCTACTTACACTGAGAAAATAAAACACGGCATAAGGTTCCGCCACTCAACTCGTAACGTGGCGTAAGAGCGAAGAAAGGATAAAGGAATGTTTTAACATTAGGTGGAATTGAAAAAAAAATGTCAGTAAGTTACATTAAATTAGTAACTCTCAATTTACATATAAAAATATTTGATAGTTTAGCAGGGCAGCCAGAAGGAACCTGGGTACCTAGTGTTAAGACGTTCCGTGTCCTCCATTTTCGTTCCCCTTTACCTCGTTGCTGGAGCTAGGAAATGGAAATATGAAATATTTAATTTCCCCGAGTGGGAATCGAGCCCACGACCGTCTAGTAACAGTCTACCCTTGTGCCATCAGGTCACGACGGCCTCTATAAAAATATTTTATACTTTTAAAGTAAATTAATATATATCACCGCTATGATCATAATATTGTTCCTACAGCAATTGAGTCCCGATACCTTTTAACGCAATTTTAATGTGAATCCGATAACGACCTGACTTTTTGTGTAACGGTCGTTTAACGAAGTGTTTTTGTAATAATTAAGTATTTAATTGGACCTATTCAAATATTATAGCCCGAGGTGATTGAATTTGTATTTAATATTGCGAACAGAACCAGGGTAATTTAAGTTAAAATTAAATCAGCTTCACGCTGTATCCCGCACACAGCAGGGTAGGCAGAGGGAACCTAGTGTTAAGACACTCCGTTCCCCACTTTCCGCCGAATTCTGGAGGCATTGCGTGTTGAGTGGCGGAATTCAACGCCCCGAGACCAGAGCGAAGAAATGTAAATATAAATTTAAGTAAATATTTCATCTCCTCGAGTGGGGATCGAACCCACAACCAGTGGATTTTGAAGTCACACTTTATGCCTCTGCGCTACCACTGGCC
>JAATLQ010032436.1:0-14191 GCA_013421005.1 Heliconius erato x Heliconius himera
CTTGCTGGTGAGTTATGAAGACTTCTATGAGTGACAGATGACAGCACGTCGCCACAGAGAATAGATGACGTACGTCACTGCAGAAGTGAAAGAGGAAAGTATTTCGAGTATTATTTGGTAAGTTAAACAATTTATATATGAAATAGGCGAAATTAGGAGACTGCTTCTTCAATCAACGCTGTGTGTTTCTTCATACACATAATAACTGTTTTGTTGTAATGCAAAACAGCTATATTACAAATAAAATGACAAGCAGCTGATATTTTTTGACGTAAATATCACGTCGATATTTGTTTCATAATTTTAAGTGGAATCGCGTAATATGTCAGTTAATGATAATAGATAATAGATTTATTTATATTACAGTAATCACCCCAGTTCATGAGATGAACGTATTGGAGTCACGCTGTAAGATCTGATTATAAAATAAATAAAGAAAGATGTTACGAAAGTCCTTCAAGCCATATATTGTACAATGTCACGAGGTTAATATTTTATAAAATTTTTTTTTTGCATTAATTGTTAATTTTAGCTTTTTACCATTTATTTATATAACTGTAATAAATCTTCAATATTATAAAGAAGATACGCATCGTACTCAAGGATGTTAGTTGTTAATTCTTATATCATAAATTAAAATACAAATTAGCATTTATTATATCAAGATAATTCATATGTTAGAGGTCATGGAAAAATTCAATAAAAAAATTGATTGACACAGATTCAAAGATGTGCATATTCAAATAAACTGGATGCAATTCGAGAAAAGCTTAGAGAAGGGCCAGGCCTTTCTGACTTCATATCTGAAGACAGACCTAAGAATTGGGATGATTATGAAGGAAAGTTAAAAAGGGAGAGAGGAGAGTCGGAAAGGTTAAGGTTACCCCCGTGGTTGAAAACTTCTATACCTACTGGTGTGTAATTTTATATTAATATAAATAAACTTTTATATTTGTTGCATAAAATTTGGCTATTACATCACTGTATTTTTTTATTTACGTAGAAAATTTTATGTTTTTTTCTAAAATTTTTACTTCTGAACTTAATTTGCATAAATGCTCTTAATAATCTATAAATTTAAATTCTTTATTTGTTATATTGATATATTTATGTTTATTACACTTATAAATTTTTTTTTTACTTAATATTTTTCTTGATATACTATGAAAAGCAAAATAAAGAAAACTTAAATTTATTATTTATAGTTATTATATCTTTTTAATTTTACTATTTCTAGGATCTAAATTCAGTGCTATAAAAGAGCAATTGAGAAGTCTCAAACTAAGCACTGTTTGTGAGGAAGCCAGATGTCCCAATATAGGGGAATGTTGGAGTGGCGGCAAACATGGCACTTCTACTGCCACTATAATGGTACTATCTTAATATAATTAAAGATGCTTACTAACTTACATAGAATAGCTTCAATTTCATTCTTCATTGTACATTGAGAGTGGAACTTCAAGCTTAAAATTTTTTTTTAAAAACAATCATTCCCCTGAGTGAGGAACCTACAACCATTTTGCTTATAATCCCAATGATCCCACATAATTGCAGTCTCACAGTCAATTTTTTTTACCAAATTTACCAAATTTTGGGTGAAATCTTCATCAGTTTAAAGATCATCAAGTCTTTTCAAATTGATCAATGTGTGTAAACAAAATAGATTTTTTTGTCAGTGGCTTTTTCATTTTTCATTCATATATTATTTTTTTACAGTTAATGGGAGACACATGCACCCGAGGTTGTATGTTCTGTTCAGTTAAAACATCAAGAGCACCGCCGCCATTAGACCCAGATGAACCAAGGAATACAGCAAAAGCTATATATGAGTGGGGTCTCGGTTATATTGTATTGACATCTGTTGATAGAGATGGTACAGATTTATTATTTTTATATACATATAGCATAGCAATTAGTAAGATATTATTGGTTTAGTGAAGGAACTGAACCCTGCACTTTGACTATCAGAGCAAAAAAAAATTATTCCTCTGAGTGATTATTGAATCAAAGGATCATCCTTATAGTAACTTACAGTACTGTCAGTCTTTGTGTGCCACAATGCTTATCTTTAATTTTTACAACTTATCTTCAATTAAAAGAATATTTTTTAGAATCGAGCCAAAAAATTTAATACTATAACTTTTAATACTATAATTTTAATACTATAATTTTAATACTATAATTTAAATTAAATATTTTTTAACTTTTTTTTACTTTTTCTTGGTATATATTTTTTTACTTTTTTTTGGTTCTTGATTTTTTTATTTTTATCTATAAATTATCTACTATATATAATATTAATTTTCAGACCTACCAGATGGAGGATCATCACACTTTGCTGAAACAGTGAAAGAGATTAAAAGGCAGTGAGTATTTTTTTAAATTGCCTTAAATATACTGTATATTGTATAATATATTATACTGTATAATAAATTTACTTTATTACTATATTGCTTTATTCCACTAAGCATAGAAATTAATTTCTTAATAATATTGGTAAGTACAAAACAGAATTTTTTCTTTCTCATTTAGAAAGGAATATGAGTACTTAAGAACTTTTAATATGTTAAAGTATATTGTTATATAATAGTAATAGCTATTACTATATGTCGAATAATAAGAATAAAATAAAAAATGCAATGCATATTGTGTTAGAAAGAATAAATTTTTGCCTCAACTGGATTTAAACCTAAAACTATAATTTTCAATCAAACAATCTAATCAACATTTTTTTAGAATATACCAGCTTATATTAATAAAATATAGCTTAGCATTATAATGATAAAATCCAAAAACTTCAGTATTACCAGAAAGAATTCAATTAAATTCGATCGAGTTACATCTTGTATATATAAGAAAAAATAATCTTTTTCAGAAACAAAGAAATCCTTGTTGAATGTTTAGTACCCGATTTCAGAGGGAACCGCGATTGTATAGAGAAAATAGCAAACAGTGGTTTGGACGTGTTCGCTCATAACGTCGAAACTGTTGAGAAATTGACACCATTTGTGAGGGATAGAAGGGCTGGGTATGTATTGTATTATAATCTGGTTTCACGCCGTATCCTGCATATAGCAAGGTAGGCAGAAAGAACCTAGTATTAATACTAAGGCTGCTCTGACTGTGATTTTTTTGAGAAATTGCGTGTTAAGTGGCGAAATTTAACGCCGTGTTTTTTCTTGTTACGAGAACGAGGAAATGAAAATATTAAATAATTAATTCCCCGAGTGGGACTTGAACTCACAACCGTTGCGTTTACAATCAGACATTGTTCTTACTTGAATGTGGAAATTAAAGTATTATAAGCATACACATTTTGTTTCTGGAAATTGAACCTATAGCCAATGTGGAATGGCAGACAAGGTGATCAGGTCAAATATAGCATTTAATTTGTGTACATGCGAGATACAAGAGTTAAGCTAAAAAAAAATACTTTTTCAATATACATTTTCTTTTAAATAGAATAATCATTTGTTTGAGTTAAACATTTCATAATTCTGACGATTTTTGATTACGCTCTATCCTTCACATTGCAAGGTAGGCAAGGGACCCTGGGAGTATAAAGATAGTTCATTCCTCATGAAGATACCGTACTTCTGTACTTTCCACCGAATTTGTGACACATTGTGTGTTGAGTGATACAAATATTTTTTACTGATATTCAAATATGTTTATCAAATTTTACTCTTTTATTTTCAGATATAGGCAAACATTAAAGGTTCTAGAAACAGCCAAAGAAATCAATCCAGATCTTATAACAAAAACATCTATAATGCTCGGCCTCGGAGAGTCCGATGAGCAGGTGGAGCAGACTATGAAAGGTATTTTTTAGACATAAAATTAGATTTTTACAATGAGCGGCCAGTCGTGGTACAGATGCACAAAATGTGACTGTAAAATCGACTGGTTGTGGGTACGATTCCCAGTCGAGGAAATGAAATATTTATTTACATTTATATTTTATTTCTTCGCTCTGGTGTCTCTGGAACTCAGCGGAAAGTGGAGAACAGAGTGTCTTACTACTAGGTTCCGTCCGCCTGCTTTTTAACAATGTCAAAAACATTGCTTTAAATATGAAAACAATCTTTATTTTTGATTATTTCATTTGTTTCTTACCACATCAAATTTATAAAATTGCACATTTACAATGTGAACATAAAAATTTAAAATATAATTATAAATAATCCTTCCAGTATCGGTAATCGATAAATTTAAATCATAATTATATAAAAAAAAAACGAATAAGTTCTATAGACATTGTTCAATAATGTTATTTACCATTTATCCATAAATCCGTAGATATTTTTTTAACTTAATATACAATATTAAGCTCCATCAATCCTTTTCTCTCATGCCTTCGTGAATAGGATATATAAAAAAACATGATTTTTCTTTTCCAGATCTAAAATCAGTGGGCGTAGATTGTCTAACATTAGGTCAATACATGCAACCGACGAAACGTCATCTAAAAGTCCATGAATATGTGACTCCTGCAAAATTCAAGGAATGGGAACATATGGGGAACCAATTGGGCTTCCTGTACACGGCCAGCGGACCTCTAGTTAGGTCTTCATATAGAGCGGGCGAATTCTTTATATCGAGCCTTCTGAAGGATAGGAAAGCGAAAAGTATTTGACAGGATGATTTAAAATAAATTGTTTTTATTTTTGTAGTTTTTTTTTGTTTTTTGGTCAATTTAATTTTTTTTCTTAAATTTTTCTGTTTTTTTTTTATTTTAATTTACTGGTAAAGAAAAATATATGGTTTCATAATTATATTAAGTTAAATAAAGTTATTTAAATAAAAGGCATTGTCTTCAAAATGGTTTTATAGTAAGTAAAACATTTGAGAAATAGTTTGTAAGGAAAAAGGAAAAATTATGCTTCCTATCTCCTTCTGGTGAGGTCTTCTTATACAGTTGGTTAGTTCTTTATTTCGAAGATACTAAAAGAAAGAAAAGCGAAAAATATTTGGCAGGAAGATGTGAAATAAATTATATTTTTTGTTGTGTTTGGTTTTTAATTTTTTTCTTTTGGTAATCTTCGTCTATAAAATCTTCGTCTTATATGGCTTTATAATTTTCTTTTTATTGGTCAAATTTATATTTATATATTTTTAATTTTTTAATATTTAATATTTAAAAAATTACAGAAATAAATTAGGTTTCTAATACACGGCCAGTGGATCTCTAGTGAGATTTCCTTATAAAGCTGGCGAGTTCTTTAGCTAGCTTACTGAAGGATAGGAAAGCAAAAAATATTTGACAGAGCGAAAAGGTTTTTGAGAATGGGAAATAAAATGATTATTTGTTATTTTTTGTTTATTTTTCTAGTTTTTGATATTCTTTAGAAAAAAACTTCTTTATTTTTCCCCCATTTAGCAGGGTAAGCAGAAGCACTATCCTACCATTTTTTAAGACATTGCTTGTTGAGTGATGGAGCTTAAAGATTCGTTCTGATTTGTTACCAGATTAAATCAAAATACGTAATTTAATAAATGAATCGAACCCACAACCGTCTCGATTACAATAAGAGGCTTTGCCGTCACGCCACAACGATCATCTGTTTTTTATTATTTCTTGTTGTAGCTCTATAAAAATAATAATATGTTGAACAATATTATTTAAAAATACTTCAATTAATAATAATTAATATCAAAATATCGTATAAAAATGTTGCATATATTGTCATCCACCATTGTTAAGGAAAACTTAATAGTCCTAAGAGGCACAGCTTCAACACTTCTTCACTTTCGGCGTTAATTTTTTTTTTTCATTATGACTACCATGGCGCAATGGAACCTCGTCCGCGTAGTCCTACTTGAATTCGAGACATTGCACGTTGAGTGGCGGAACTTAACACCGCGATTTTAGGCAATATTGTTTTATGCGGTAATATAGCTTATAAGCATATGAATAGTGATTTGTAATAAATAATACTCATATGTACATATTTACATAGATTATATTTTAAAAATAAATAAACATTGCAGTTGTACATGTATGTTTTATTTCGTCGTAAATGTTGCCTAAGAACGTGAAATGAAATTTTATTTATAAAGAACACAGCCTCTAAGTCGGATTTACTAGGAACGTGGATTCGATTCCCATTCGGATTAAATTATTTTCATTTAAGGAGTTGAGTCCACCACTACAGTGTGTCTTAAAATTAGGATTTCTGTGCCTAACCTGCTATATGTGAGATACAGCGTGAATCTAAAAAAAACGACAGTTTGAATAAACACATTTAAGTATTACCTACTCACGGTGAGGTTGAATAAAACAATCTAATAGCATAACAATCCGTTCTCTATTTTTGCTTCTTTGTATCTATATTATATTGCGTTATCAAAATTAAAATTTTTCAAAAGGGAACTACCTTTTATTTCAATATATAAAAACTTTAATGGTATCATCAGTTTCACGAATTTTCTTGCATAGAAGAGAAGGCAGGCAGGGAAGTTATCTAGTGTTTAGACACTCCGTTCCCACGTTTTCGCTGACACGAAAATGACGTAGACGTATCGTTTACAGTCAGACGCTATCCCAAACTTACTTTCTAACTTAAATTCTCTTTGCACTTCCTTAAAATTCATTAGCAATTGTTCTCTCGCCATCTCTCTATTTACATCTGCCTCGCCTCTACCGCGCCGTGGCGCGTAACGTACGCACGGGCGCCTCTACGAGGAGCGAGGAGCGACCGATGCCCTGAATACAGAAAACGTACTAATTTAACTCGTGACTTGTGTTTTGTTTGAAAAAGTCGTGTGGATGTGGCTTTTTATAAATAAGAACTAGATTTAATTTACTTATTTAGAAAACGTATAAAAATATGAACGTAGCGGGACTCGAACCCGCGCCTCCTTGAAACCTACCAGGCTGGAACGTATGGCTTAGTGGTCAGAGCGCCTGGTTGGTTTCCAGGAGGCGCGGATTCGACTCAAATACGTTCAAATTTTTATACGTTTTCTAAATAAATATTTTTGTTTCCTAAGTGTGGAATAACACTTTAAAAAATGTTTAAAAATAGATTTGATTTGTTGGATTTAGGGTTCCGTACGTCAATAGGTGTAAACGGGATATTAATAAGATCCCTTTGTTGTCCATATCTCCGTCTGTTAAGAACATTTATCTTGAGATCGCGTGGAGGTATCAAGTTGAAATTAATATCATCAATTCAAGTCTATGGTCTCTAGAAGCACAACGCCTATAAGTGAAAGCAATCAAAAGATACGAGCGTTTTTGCATTGATTTTGATGCATTTTTTATGAAATTCACGGTGTAGTAAAAACCTATAGGTTACTTCCCTTGGACCTACAGTTATATACGGAAAAACTACGAAAATCCCTTCCTGAGTCTCCAAACTCAGGTCACCCTTCGAACTCTGGGGAGGGCACAGTTCCACGCTACCTTCTAAAAGCACGTCCATCTCCACCTTGTCGGCCAGCAACGCACCTGTAGCTTCTCTGGTGTTGCACGGGGTCGTGGGCGGCGGTAATCACTTACCATCAGGTGACCCGAACGCTCGTTTGCCTTGTCCTTTTTCATAAAAAAATGTAATTTGGCACAAAGTGAGAGCTTACCACACAAATCAATGAAAAATTTATAGGGTTTCATACAAAACAAACCATTATAAACCTATTTTTTAGTTAATTTCATAAAAAATAAGTAACTCCGACCGCAGGTACATTGGGTTATATCATTGATATATTCGATATGTATTTACATCATCCAACACAAAATTAAAATATCACAAGAAAATATTTTTTTTATTTGAAATCAGAGATGAGCTTATGAGACTAGCACATTCAACTAAAAAAAGTTTTCAGCATTAAACTATTAGTAAGTATAGACAATCTATACGCGGATGAAACAAACTTTAATAAAACTTATGACAGCTATTGGTTTATTATGGAGTTGAATGTAAAAAATATATTTCTACAATACTATATCCCGTATACAGTAGGGTAGGCAGAGGGAACCTAGTGTCTTACAATCCGTTCCCCACTTTCCGCCGAAGTGCCGAATTTTCGGCTTCTGCCTTGGTGCCAGAGCAGAGAAATGAAAATATTAAGAAATAATAATTCATTCCCTCGAGTGAGGATCAACTTCGCGTTACACCCTTGCCACAGCCTTGTGTCCCTGGGCCACGATGGCCATGTCGACGACGGAATATAGAGTGAAGCTAATTTTGATGTACTTTTTATATAATTTTCATTAATTGCCATATCCATACAAGCCGAGTCCCTAGTCTATAGTGCACGTATGGTCAGTAAACGGCGTGTGTTAGTTCTTGAGGCGAGGCTTTTTAAGCAGTCGTGCGTGATCACTGGTTGGCATCCCGCGGTTATATTTACTTTTGCTTATGTGGGAATTACATTTGGGATATTCTTTTTTATATTATACTAGCGACCTGCTCGCGGCTTCGCTCGGTTAATCTACTGAATTATTTACTTAATACACTTAATTACGTTCGTGTTGTAATACATGCTCGTATAATATATGTTTGCAAAGCAGTTAAGATTTCTAATTTTAAAATTATTAAGATCTTAAGGATCTTAATAATTTTAAAATTAGAAATCTTTTTGAGTTGCATTTCGTAATTCTCATAAGAATATTCAATTAAATATTTGAAAAAAAAAACAACTCATCGGTTACTTACAATAAAATCGTAAGTCATCAGTATCTGTACATGGAAGATTTATTAAAAAAAACAGGACAAGCGCGAGCTAGGCTCGCCCACGTAGTCTTATAGATAGAAACCCGTACAAAAATTGGAGGTCTCAATTGGAGTGCATTTTTTAAGATTTAACCAGAAATGTATACATTTCATATTTTTTCCTGAATTAGTACTATCTGTAGATGCTAGCTGCCAAATTTATTTTTTCATAGTGTCGAAATAAGCGTTTTTTGCGACATAAACGGCCATATGTTTTATTCTAAATAAATATAAAAATATGTTTTGTACCAGTAAATCATGAAGGCCGTATATATGAGTATATAAATAGAATTTTAACTCGATATCTCCAAATGTTCCTGAGATAAAGGGTCTTGAAAGATTAAACTTTGAACTTATTATTATGCCAAAATTCATTCAGTTCCATTTAGCAGTTATCGGTATTTTAAGTAATTTGTATTTTTCGCTTTTTAATTTTTATTAAGGAAACTCATGAAAACTGGGATGAAACGTAAAAAATGTACGTCCATACCCTAGACTAGCACCATACTAAAATTCATCCATTTCCATCCATCCTTCCAGTGGTTTTTTAGCTTCTAGAGTCGATATATTAATCGACCTAATGTTAATTTTTTATCTTTTTTATCTTTCATGTACACAATTGACTTTTATAGATAATAAGGAGAATAGAGGTAAAAATGTTTAGCCGTTGTGTCGCAGAGGCACAGCAGCGGTTGTAGCTTTGATTTCTACAAGACGGATTGAATTATTTTCATTTCCTCGTTTCTGTAAGAAGCCAAGCGCGGCGTTGTGTTCCACGAAAAATAAAAAATAAAATTTATATCACTCAACGCGCTATGTTTCGAAAACTAGGCGAAAAGTGCTTTTTATACAGTCTGCCGTGCTATGCAGAATAACATTTACTTATTATTTTTATTTCT
Organism: Heliconius erato x Heliconius himera; assembly: GCA_013421005.1. Lineage (NCBI taxonomy): Eukaryota > Metazoa > Arthropoda > Insecta > Lepidoptera > Nymphalidae > Heliconius > Heliconius erato x Heliconius himera. The sequence goes on from JAATLQ010032436.1 coordinate 9,617, forward strand.
TATTATATACAAATAAATCCTAAAATTTTTAGAAGCTTCAGCTTTCTCTCTTGTTTTTGGTAGGCAGAGGGAACCTAAACTAAGAATTTCCATTCCTCATTTTTACAGACATGAAAAAAAACATAATCAACTACCAATCTACCTTTCCTAAAACGTTTATAATTTCCCGTAAAAAATCTTTTAAAAACAAAAAAGGCTGTGTGCGGTGTGAACTGTGACAGGCAGCAACGTGCTAGTTCCCATCATCAAGTATGCCGGTACATCCATGACATGACGCTACTCTTTACTATCGAATTGTAGGCATAGTTCCAAAATACGAATATATATGAAAACCATATTTATCTGTTGTTTTTAAATTTTATGTATTAATATTTTCTTGCTATTGTTTTTGATAAAATTATAAAAGAATTGTTGGTGGTTATGAATTCAATTTTGTAGTGAATAGTTTTTTTTGTTTTGTTTAACTAGGCTTAGACATACTTAACTATCTCTATGTATTTCATTCCTAAGAGTTTAGATATTCAGATTGCCTTTTTCTACATAATTATCTTCATATTATTCTAATAATTATTAAAAATTATACAAGATATTTATTATACCTACAATTTTTTATGTATAAAATATTAATAGGTACAATATCTTATTGAAACGTTACATTTGAGGCCGGCTTGGAGCAGTAGTACAAGCGTATAATTGTAAGCGCTACAAGTTGTGCGTTCGATTCCCATTAGAGGAAATGAAATATTTAATATGTTTATTTCTTCGCTCTGGTCGTGGCAAAAGGCACAGCGCACAACTTGAGTTCCACCAATAAACACGTGATGCCTCCAGAATTCGTCGGGAAACGGAGAAAGATGTGTCTTAGCACTAGGTTCCCTCTGCCTACTCAGCTGTGTGCGGGATACAGCGGAAAGCTAATTTTGATTTATTTTTAACATGAGGCAGCAAGTTACAGTTTTTTACTTTAAGTACTCATAAAATACCCATTATTTATATTGCTAAAGAAGAAAATCAAAATTTACAATATAAAACAATTAGTTTTCAGCAAAAATAACACCACATGTTCGCGACATGACCTACACTAAGTGCACTTAAAGAACAATTAAAAACAACAATTTTTCATACACACTAAATTAATATACTTCAACATTAATTGTTATAAGACCGTCGTTGCGCAGTGGCAAAGGGCCTAACTGTAACTGCGTTAGTTGTGGGTTCGATTTCCACTCGCGGGACTCAGTTATTTTCATTTCTCCGCTCTGGTTATAAGGCATAGGCCACTCAACACGCAAGTACCCGAAATTTAGGCAGAAATGGAGTGTCTTGAGTTTACCCTGCTAAATACTGAGGTACTGCGTAAATCTTAAAAAAACTAGAAATATCGTAACAATAACAAGAAATAGAAATACATTAATTCATTTAATGTTTAAAAGTAATCTTAATAGATTTTTTAATTTCATTTCCTTGGTTGCAATCCTCATTCAGCCTTCAGCAGAGCGGAGCAGAGCAACCAGAATCTATTTTAAAATATAATACGCTTTTATTTTTGGTGAATTCCGCGAGTGGCTCTAGGGAGAAAGCTAATTTCAATTTCATTTAGTTCTGGCGCGATTCCATGCACCGACCACAGAATTGTGGCAGTGTACAGAACTGCTACGAGTACGTCGAATGTCGATGAATATTCAGTATTATGATTGAAAAAATACTATAAATAAGAATAATCTATTGGAAGATTTTTTTATATATCTATTTTTTAATATTTGTTTAAACTAATTTTAAAAATGGAAAATTGTTAGTGTATTTAACGAAGATATTAAATATAATATGTTCAATTACATGTTTAATGTTGACACATCACTGTGATATTGGCTTTGTTTAACCACTTTATCAAACTGAATATTAAAATATAAATTTATTTTTTAATTGTAAGAAGATATAAAAGCAATGCTATAAATTTAAATACAAAATAACTATTTTATCAACATAAAATAGGATTTTTTATTTTAATAAATATTTAGGTCACAATGGGGCTTTGGGACAGCATATGACTGAAAACACTATCCCACCTTTACGCTTCCCTGTTGTGTAGGAAAAGCTTGAAACTAAAAAATATATATTACATATTTTTTTAAATATATGATTATATCAACTATTTTGACCGTGACGGGGCACAGTATCTAACATGAACGCTATGGCTGTGGATTTAATTCGCACTTAGAGTAACGAATTATTTTCACTTCCTCACTCTGGTAACAAAACAAAGCGTTGCATTCAGTGTCAGCACTTATTACGCAACAACTCGAAAATTAGGTGAAAAATGTGAAACAGAGCGTCTTAAAGTAGGTATCCCGTGTCTACCCTAAAAGAAAGTAAAAAAGGAAGTTACAATTTTTTTACAAACATTTAAATAGGCATATCTACAAACATCCTATCTTTGACTAGTGAGTAGCATCTCCTCTTGGGAGCGTTTGGGTTCTGTAGGCAGGCAGATTACACCCCGTCTGAGCTGCACGCAATTCCATTCGAAGGGATTCCGCATTTTTATCGCCCGATGCCTTCACTGGAAAATTGGCTTTAAATCGACCAAAGGATTTTGTGTCACTATCGTTTCATTAGTCGTCTGTTTCTGGTATTCAATTTTTGTTAATTTTTTTCATAGATTTTGGTTGTATTTCGATGAAATGTTAGTTTATTTCGTTTATTTTTTTCAGGTCTCTATAATGCACTCCGTACGAACAATTTTTAATTCCTACATCTAAAATTGTCTAGAAGAGATTTCTTCAATAGAATACTTGATTGTGTGTAATAGAACTCACAATCTGAGGCCAGTCGTGGGGCAGGGACACAAGTGTGTGACTGTAGATGCGACTGGTTGTGGGTTCGATCCCCACTTAAGAAAATATATATAAATTTATGTTTTCACTTCTTCGTTCTGATGTCGAGGCAAAGCCCAGCGTTGAGTTCCGCCACTCATTACGCAATGCCTCCAGAAAGCAGGGAACGCCGTGTCTTAACAGAAGATTCCTTCTGCCTACCCTGCTTTTAATTTTGAAACATTTGTAATTTTTGTTTCTTTCATAATTTGTAAAATCATCAAACAGATGCTAACATTTTCTACAATTTACTTTAACTAATACGGCCGGTGTAACATCTACATAGGTAATAGATTTCTTTTCCGTCTAGGCCGTTATGGCGCAGCGGCTCCGCGTCTCAATGTTTATTTGATAATTTTGGGTTCAACTTCCACTTAGTGAAATAAAATATTTTCATTTCGTCGTTTTGGTAGCAAGACAAAGCTCAGTATTGAGATCCATTACTCAACATGGAATAACTCGAAATTTTGAAGGTAAACCTACCTTGCTAAAATTATATTTGCAGGTGCATTTCATTTTCTTATATTTCTAATATCATCATACAAAGCAATAATTCAACTTTTACAATCAAGTTACCACTTTAAACTTAAACTCAATTTAAAATATACGAAACAACAATATTCGCACTTCATTTGTTGTTAGGACTTGATTAGTGACGTCACGGCATCGAGGCCAAAGTTCCTATCCGTTAACAAGATGAAGCTTCATAATGAACTTTTAAAGCTCCGAAATAAGCTTTGCGAAGCAATAATTCGAAATTCTGAGGCAAATTGAGATTTGTGATAACTGACGGAATGTAATAACTTATGTTTCTATTGTCTTTTTTATTTTCGTACGAAATGAGTTTGTTTCCGTTTGTTTTGTTTTGTTTCGTTTCACTTCGGTCTGTGGTAGATTCTATTTCAGATAATGGCTCCTTGTAACCGCGATTTATATAATCGTATAAAAAAATGTTACTTTCGCTTTTCTTTAAATTTGTTTTAATCCTGTAAAATCTGACGAAAATAAGTAATTTTGTTAAATCACATTACATCTTTCAATTTATTTTTTTTAGCATCACATTATATCCTGTACGTAGGGAGAGAGAATTAGCATTAAGACACTACGTTTTATACGCCCAATTTGGACTCAATCTTTGTCGGCGACTTTGTCTTATTATATAAGACCGAGGAAATAAAAATAATCCGTTCCCCCGGAAGTGGAGTAGTCGAACCGACGAACGTCGGTTAACTGTCAGACGTTATGATTAAGCGCCACGACGGCCTTAAGGTGTAATTTAAATACTTTTCATATAAATAATTAAAGTCGATGAGTGCGTATATTATATTTATTAATATTTTCATTTTTTTTTTGCTGTGGTAACAATGCAAAGCGTAGCATCCGCCCGAGTCTGCGTGAGTTCCGCCATTCAACACGCAATTCGGTGAAAAGTGAAAAATCGGAGTGTTTTAACACTAGGTTACCATACATCATCTAACATCCGTACCGTGCACACGTCGGCTCCGCGGAATTAACCGCATATTTTAAAATCTTTGGGCCACGCGCGTGTGAAGTGTTCATAACTATATCTTGACTTTTAACATCAAGGTTTTGTGTGTCTAAACTACCATCAGTCCGGGATTCAAAACCACCATCTACCACCAACCCCGTCTGTCGGACTTGGAAGGAGAAAATACTAGTGAAAAACTTGCGTATCCACTTC